>PVJC01000325.1:93104-135905 GCA_004026665.1 Murina feae
GGGGGGGGGGGGGGGGGGGGGGGGCGGGGGTGGGGTTAATCAGCACCTGGAACCACACAAGGAGGGGCCAGGGAGGGAGTGGCGGGGAGCTGGGCATGTGAGGCGTAAGTCCTGTGGCCTCCCCTGCGGCTTGGAAGGGAAATGTTAAGGGAACAGAGTCAGGTCAAACTTTACTGAACAGTGACCTCTGCCCTTTTTTGCTCATAATTCTAGGTTGCTGTCTGGATCACTTCCTGGAGAAGGCAGAGCACTGGCGGACGGAGATGAGCACTCTTCTCGGGGACACACAGCTGGCAAGATACCAACCCTTCACACCGCAGCTCCACCTCTCTGACCTCCAAGGGGAGAAATGATTCCAGGAAAAAACGGGGTCCTTCCCAGTCTGCTTGTGGGCTGGGGCGGAGGGTGGGTAAAGGTTAGCTGGGAACCCCCAACCCCAACAGATCAATTCATTTCAGCAGCGTGTAGGGCCCTCTCATTTCAAAGTTCTTGGTATTACCTTAGCGCTTTTGTTTTCTTTGGAGTGGAGGGTGGCTTCTAGTCCCCAGCTTTCTAACCTTTTTGATGTCATGTCACACATAAGAAATAACAATATTTGCTTGGCACAGTGGGAAGAACTGGAGGGGATGAAGGTCTTAGGTGAGGCTGTTCACAGCTGGAGCTGACCAGCCTGGGCGCACGGCCACCCCAGTCACCTGCAGGCCCAGATGGCTCAGAAGCTCCTTCTCATCAACCAACTGTCTTACCTGCTGTGCAAAGAAGCCTGAGGCTCCAGGAGCTGGACAGCCTGTCAGGGTCTAACGGGCAGCCGCTGACGTTCGGCATGAGGAGAGGATTACCCTGTTGCCATGGCAGGATAGGGAGAACGCCCACATCTTCCTACTCGCACTGGGGCAGACACCCAGCAGGATACGATGGAGACGGTATTAAGAGACTGCTGGTCAGGCCACTGGTGCAATGATGGCTTTCTTACTCCTGTGTCTGTTTTGTCCCTGGCCCCGTTCCAGCAGTGGCCTGTGTGCTGGGCTTGCTGTGCTCAGGTGAGCGGCTTCTGAGGCCCCTCTACCCCGAGATGACAGGCAGGAAGGCCAACGCATGAGAGGAGCAGGTTGGAGTGAGGCAAACGGTGGTGGCGACAGGATGCCCACTGGGAGCTCCAGTATTCGAAAAGCAGCCCTCACCGTAGGCCTAGCTGGCCGTCTGGACCAAGGACTGGAAAAGGTATTCCGAGGCCCCCAAACCCACTAATGTACTTAGCACCTACCTATGCAGGGTCTGCCCAGGGCACCAAGAAAACGAACTAATGATTAATCATCAAGGGGCACCGGAGGGTCCAGCCCCCTCGGAAAGGCAGAACCCAGGCTGGTCTGTCGAGACCCTCAGAATGGACGGGTTTACAAGTTCATGGGAATAAAAATGCTGACTCACTGGTCATCTCTTAGGCTCCCCAAACTGTTTCCTTCTCTCTCATGATGCTCGCTCCACTCAATGCTCAAAGGTGCTTTCTCCCTCCCTCTTATTGGTGATGCCACCGGTAATCTAATCTAAGCCTCAGAAGACACACTCACGTGTACGTATACGTGTTTTGTATACGTATGCGTATATGGACCATTCTCCTGCTCTCAGTGCTAACCGCTGTTGAATAACTGCCTCCGTCTCAGACTCTACACTGCATGAGGCAGGAATCTGACTACGTCTGTCTTAGTCACTGTTTCGTCTTAGCATGGTCCTTGTACAAAGTAAGTGCTCAATACCTAACGGTTAGATAAATGAATAATAATTGCCTCTAGAACATGTCAGGCATCTCTTGAATCTTTACAAAACACTACAAGAGACGGAGTACGAGCCCCGCTTTACAGGAGAGAAAATGAACACTGCAGAGGCAAGGGTGCAAGTAAGATCTGAATGCATATCTGCTGACTCCAGAGCTGAGGGGCTGCTGGTGTTGCTGCCTCTGTGCTGTATCCCACACGCTCCTTTCCCCAGATGCACAGGGCTCCCTGCCACATGCGCAGGTGCGGTTCGCTATTGCCCAGCTCCTGGCATACTCGCAAGGGCAGGAGCCTAGACAAACACCCAGCAGTGCCCAACAGACACGGCTGCCCCATCAGCTACCCCAGGAAGCCTTGAGATCAAAAGCGCTGATCAGAACAGAACCACACAATCTATCATTAAAAAGGCAACCACCAAACATGCAAACGGCCCACTCGCAGGAAGCAAGGGGGCGCAGAGCTGCTGGCGACCTACCGGCATAGTGGTAATTGGCTAAAGGATGACATTTTAACCTGACTGGCTTCCGCAGCAGCAGCATTTCCAGAGCAGCCTGTAGACCCATGGGAGAGAAAAGGCGAGTGTCAGTAATGGGTCTGTGTCCTGAGGAGACCACCTGCCTAATGGGGCAAAGGGATCGGCACTGCAGAGTGTGGGGTTGAGGGCGCTAAAAGAAAAACCAGATGGAGACCCCCTCATTGGGAGTTCCCGTCTGGTCAGCACCCCACAGGGCTCGCCACTCTAACCATCCCCCAGCCCATGCCTGCAACCAGCTGGTCAGGCCTGAGACCCCAACCCCCATCATTGGTGAGGGCCCAGTTTCAGAGAGACAGTGGGGCCCCCTCTAAATGGAGGCTGAGTATCTGGGGAAATCTAAGGAAGTGAGTGGGTGATTTGAAACTGTTTTTGCAGAAAAATCGTATTTCATTACAACTAAACATCAGCGGCTGTATTAGTGATAACTGAACTAGACAGTGTCCTAGCTAACTGCATCCTTTCAAATCTGTCTCCTTTAGCCTCGCTGACTTTTTAAGAAAAACGCTGCAGGTGGAGTTGAGCGGTGCATGGTTGACAGGCGGAGCAAGATCCAGCGTCATGGTTCTCCAGGTGTGGTCCACAGACCAGCCACTCAGGGAGCTGGTGGCAAAGGCAGAACCTTGGGCCCACCTCCAGAACTATGAATAAAAACCTACACTTTAACCAGGTTCCCTGTGTGACTGACTCACGTGCATGTTACAAGTTAATACTAATCTGAAAGGGTTAATTAAGGAAAGTTCCTCGACATTCTAGAAAACCCCGGAAGGGTATCAATAACCTCACGAGAAGGGAGCATTAGGGCATTTGCTTACTTTCAGATTTTCATGAAATAAAACAGCAGGAAGCTAGATCTGGTACAAGAATCATGTATTTACAGAAGAGGAGACTGAGATTAGTGTTTGAATGATCTCGCCCGGCGTCCAGGTTGAGCGGGCAAATGATCAGCTCTGATTCTGGTTTGACCAAAGGACTGTGTCAGAGGTGCGAGAATATGCAAACACTCCACTTTGGCTAAGGGAGGTTTTCCTGTCGGCTTTTAAATCCTGACTTACTCACTGAGGTAAGAAACAGGAGGCTCGCTGATGGCACATCATCTCATGAAGTTAGTTGTACGGTACATAGGACAACCCAAAATTTGGGAAAATGTTTTTCAGAATCCTGGCATGAAGAATATGAACTGTGAGGACGACTTTTCGCGGCTCCTTACCATCACATCACCTTTGGCCTCAAAGAGACAGTGCAAAGCAAATTCAGAATTGGTCCCTCCACCTGGTAATGCACTTGAACAGCACAAATTCAGGAGATTCTCCACTGTGGGGAACAAGAGGCCACTGCATCAGAGAGCTCAGTACCACGGAAAAACACACAGGTCCGGGAGCCAGAGACCCTGTGAGAGGATCACGCCTTCACGCTCACTTCTTCCCACATGACAATATAGTGGAACATCATTTCTCAAACAGTCTTCTTTCTGGAAGACTGTTCGAAAACCGATTTGTTGGAAAACCGAATCATCTTTTCCGATTAGAAATAATGCAAATTGAATTAATATGTTCCAGACCCCCAAATGATTCCATTCTAACCTTTCTTATAGACAGTACAGGTATTGTTTAGTTTACAAATAAACATGTCTTTTCTTAAATTTATAGAACCACACCCTACTAACCTTAAACAAATTTTTCATATATCACTGCCTTGGAAATTCTATCACCAAGTAACCGCTTTTTCCTTTATCCAATCAACAGCAGTTTTTCTACGTGTTCACTTGCTTGTGATCATTGTTTTGTGAACACTTTCCCACCCTTAGCAACTCCTTTAAAAAAAAAAAAAATTTTATTAATTTCAGAGAGGACGGGAGAGGGAGCTAGAAACATCAATGATGAGAGAGAATCATTGATCAGCTGCCTCCTGCATGCCCCCTACTGAGGATTGAGCCTGCAACCCAGGCATGTGCCCTTGACAGGAATCGCATTCGGGACCCTTCAGTCCCAGCAGGCCAATGCTCTATCCACTGAGCCAAACTGGCTAGGGCAACATCAGCATTCTCGATGGCCTCTTTATGTTTTAAAATTGTGATTTCGCCAGCGACAAAAGCATTCTCTCATTTGTTTGTTGCCTGAGGATGCTTTTTGTTATGCTGAAGTATCAGCATGAAAGGGTTGTCAGGTCAAAAACTGAAGTTTTGGTCGACAACGGAGACATTTTTCCAGGGAATATCTTGGTCGAGAACCGAACTGCTTGAGATGGGAGATGTTCGAGAACCAAGGTTTAACTGTACCTCTCTGCTGGAAGTCATGGTTTTCCAGCTCTGGCCAGGGCTTCCAGACCAATGTGGCCTTGTGTGTGTCCTGGGCCACAGCAGAGACATCCTGCAGTTCTGGGATTTCTGCTTGGAATCTCAAGCCAATGTTGATGCGCCTTTAATGACAAGAAAAACAACAGTGTGGTCTTCGATTTGAAGCCAAGGGCAACTGTTAGGAACTTGAAAAAGAAGGAAACCAGTTCCTTCTGTAAGAAGAATGCAGGGGCATTTCCTAAGTGTGATCCTAAGATTCCAGGCGTGGCCTTTTCCCTGGGATAAGGGACAGCTTTAAGGCTGGGGAGCGATGCTGCGGGAAGCAAGGGAGTCGTCAGCTGGGTTTCATCTATGACTGAAAGATGGAGGGTGCTAACTCCAAGGGAACAGCTGCCAAGAACATATGGATACCATTCAATCAGGAGAAATGGGACAAATACAAAGTGCTTATTTCATTTTTTATCTCTTTCAGGTCACTTTCACATAAACCATCTATCTCATCTGAAACTATCCAAGTTCTGTGACATAATCAAGGCAGTGAAAAAGACTCCCATTTAACGATTGAGTTAACTAAAGTCTACGAAGGTTAATTGATTAAGATCAAGTAGCACAATGGTGCTGGAACTCAGGTTTTCTGATTCCCGACTCAATCTACTCCCCACTCCACCTCAGGGCCTCCTTTCTGTGCTCCTCCATGCAAGTAACCACCTTTTCCTTCCACCCGCTACTCAACAAGCCCATCCAACAAGCCCATCGGGAGGGCTGGCCAAGAATCTGAGGGAGGGGGTGGGGCAAGCAAGGACATTTGGAAGAAGCCTCGTAGAGAGCTGGGCACCCCGAGCGAGAAGTGCCTCAATGTCCCTGGAGCTGTGGAAACATCTGGCCACAGCCCCAATGGCCCATAGAGCTAGAGATGGGGATGCTAGGTTCCCTGAATCCAGGGCTTCATGCTTTACTGTGCACTTAGTCTTTGGCAAAGGGCTCGAAACATGCAGTTATAGGGAAACAACAGAACTCAAGAAAGAATCATGATCCTACAGTTTCTACAACCTCTGCCCTCAATGGCCACTCCGACCCCAGACACATTAACTCTACTTCTCAAAGCTCCTCCTCCCTTTCCTCAGCTGAGGCTTCTGTGCTATAGAATTAAGTGGCTTTTCCTTACGGTTCAACATCAACGGTCTGCTCTCCAGGCCCGGGGGTGACTGTCACATTGCTGCCATCGATGCTGTCTGAAGCACAAAAGCCAGAGTCATTGGTCAGCAGGGGAGGCAAATAACAGTTACCTACGCAGTCACAGGAGAGCCCTCCTACCCCGCCCACGACAGTTCCTCTCAGTGGCCTCCAGGGAGCAGGACCCAGTGTGGTGCTAACTGGCTTAGGGTAACCGTTCTCACATAGGGTAAGGGAAGGCAGCTGCCTGCCGCGCTCTGGTCTGCTAAGCTGTGTGTTTCTATGAAAGAGACCCTGGCCATGGGTCTCTCCATCTTTTTTTTTTTTTTTAATCTTTATTGTTTAAAGTATTGTATGTCTTCTCCCTGCTCCCCTCCCCCTCCAATTAATTCCGGTCTAGCCAGCCCCTGCCCCAGGCCTTCCTCACCCTATCGTCTGTGTCCAAGGATTATGCATCTATGCACACAAGTTGTTGGGTTCATCTCTTCCCTCCCGCTCACCCACCCCGCCTTCCCTCTGAGAGTTCCTCCTGCTAAAACATGGAGGCCTGGTCTTGCATAGCATAGCCAGTCTTATTTAGACATCTCAGCACATTTATTTGGGGCGTCTTCCTGCAGTCTCCAGGGCACCGTCTGATTTAGTGTGGCACACGTCACCTGTTCCTTAGCCCACTGAGCTGTCATTCTCACCCCCTCTGTTTGCCCCTGGCTAGACGGGGCTCCCCTGTGAGTAAGGGTTGCACGCGTTTGTAAGTATTTCTAGCAACCAGCACCTTGCCTGGGCCACGGAGGAGACGCGCCACGCAAGTCCGCGGTGCAAAGGGACAACCACAAGATAAGTGGGACCCCCCCCCCAGTGCAATGCCCAGCACAGGCGGGGCGAAACCCCCGGGGTCCCCGAGGCGGCGCAGGGGCGACTCACTGGAGCGACACAGCAGCACGCGCGGCGTGGGCGTCAGGGGCGTGAGGGGCAGCTGGGCGTGGGCGCCGGGGTGCCCCGCGATGAGGACATTGCTGAAGAGGCCCGAGCCCTGGCGCACGGGGCTCAGCATGGGCGGGGGCGTGTAGGGGGGCAGCTCGTGGGCGGGGTCCAGGAGCAGGTGGTCCCCCAGGACGCGCGGGGAGCGCAGCTGGCTCTGGTAGAGGGTGGCGCCCGAGTGGGAGGCGGGGCCGGGGTGGAGGGAGGGCGGCGGGATGAAGAGCGGCTGCGGGCGGTGCCGGAACTTCTTCCTCTCGGGTGCGGGTGCGGGTGCGGGTGCCGGCGCGGGCGTCGGTGCGGGTGCCGGCGCGGGCGTGGGTGCTGGCACGGGCTGCTCGGCCTTGGCGACCCCGGGCTGCGGCTTCCTGGGCGCGTCCTGAAACGGGAGGAGGAGCGGGTCGGTGCTCTCCCCACAGGCCGCTTGCACAGCCTGCGGGAAGGGCAGCCTCTATGCAGCCGGGGACCCCCTTCCACTGCCTGACCCCGGGGGCGTCCGTCTGAGCCCAACAGCCACGTCCATTCTGGGCCGCGGCGAGCTCCGGCGCCGGAGGAGAAGCGTGGGTTTGGAGGCAACCCCGAAGAACGCCTGCAGCGGGCGGGGTGGTAGGAGCAGGGGTTGGGCAAGAAGGAATAAATTCGCATTCTTGATGGCTTATCGCCGCATTCCCATCTGCCCTGTGGAATCCAGCGAGTGGCCCTTGAAGTCCCCGAGGCTCCCTGAGGGCAGACTTGGGGGACAGGGAACACGCTCCGGGGAGGGGGCAGGACCTTGTACTTGGGGCAGCTGGGCACAGCCTGCGCGGCAGCAAGAGGGGGCAGGCCTCGCCAGGCTCCCAGGGCCAGGCACCCGCCCCGGGCTCCCCTGGGGGCCGAGGAGCCATCGGTGCTCCGTAAGGCCCCTCTTCGTGGGCCCCCCTACAAGCTCCCCTCGGCCTCCGCCCCACACGGCCGCCCCAGCGCTGAGGCGCATCTGGGCAGCCCTCTCCCGCTCGGCTTCCTGTCAGCAGGGGCGTCCACATGGCGGCAGCGGGGCCGAGCCCGTTGGCAGGGCTGCACCTGGGCACATGGATAGTCCTAAGTAAACACATGCACGTCAATCGATAAGCAGGGCATGCCAAAGCTGGACAGACAGACTTGGGTGGTGTGCCAGCATCAGCCCAGGAGCACCCAGGGCTGGGTGTGGCTGGGCGGGCCCAGGCGAGGTCGGGAGGGACGGTGGAGGTACCTGCAGGAACGTTGGGGGCAGTCTGAGGTACCCTCCCCGGTCCTGCAGGCCAGCGCCTGCCCCAGCTGCAGCCCCTGGCAATTCCTCAGCCCGGGGTGGTGCCTGAGTGGAAGGCAGCAGGGGCTGATGGGAAGGGCTGGCCAAGGTCATGTGACCAACTGCCTCCAGGCCATGTGACCGGCCCCAGTCCCCAGCCCCGGGCTCCTTGCAAGCTCTCTAGGCCCCTGTGGCTGCCCGCAGCCCTCAGGGGGCGCCCTCCTGTTTCTCCCTCCGCTCCAGTCTGTGCCCTGGCGCCCTCCCAGCCTCTGGGGGGCAGTCTAGGGAGGCAGGAAGGTGGGGAGAGGAGGAGGAGCAGAGAGGCCCAAGGCTCCCAGCTCATGCTCCAGGGGCCCTCCTGAGGTCAGAGGCCTCAAGCTGCCTCCTCTCTTCTCCACCTGAGGCGGAGGCAGTGAGAAGGGGCTGAGTAGAAGCAGGAGAGGAAACCCGTGGGGGGGGCCACCCTGATATTTTACACCCTGTTCCTGGGTAACTAACGAGGTCATCGGAGCACGTGCAGACCTCACAGGACTTCAATCCTGCACCAGAGGCCAGACCTCTGACCACAGGGCCAGGGGTCTGTTGAGCCTTTGGTTCTGTTCTCCTCCAGGCAAGGCTGTGAGACCTGGGCCCAGGAAGCCACCCATCGTGTCCGGCCTGGATGTCACTCGAGAGGAAGCAGTGACAGTGCTCCACCCCACCAGGCGATTGAGGCTCTGGAGGTGGGGGCACGCACTGAGCGATTTCAGAAGCTCTCCCGTGAGTGAGGCCAAGCCCTGGTCAGGGGCCGGCCGGAGGCTCTGAGAGGGGAGCGTCGCAGCCGCCTGCATCCCGGCTGGCTAGGCACAGAGTAGGGACTAGAAGTCAGGCTCCTGCCTGGGCATTTTCATTTCCTTATGGCAAATGTCAGGACCTTGCTCACATTTCCTCAGTGTCACCTCCACGCTTCCACATCAGCTAATCTCCCCACTTCTCCCCCATGATGATCTGAGCAAGCTCCTACCCAACTCCCTCGTCTCCCCCCCCCCCCCCCCCCCCCCCCCCCAGCCCCTAGAGAATCACTGGCTTCCCAGGTGTGCTCCCCTTCGCATGCACCTTCCCTGTTTCTCATCTGCCCTGCTCTTTACCCCACTGCCTGGAATTGACCTGCCTGGGGCTCTGACCCCAGGGTGACTAGGAACCTCACTGTCCCAGCTTCAGGCTGAGAGCTCTCCAAGGGTAGAAACAGTGCCTCTTCCACCTGGGCAGAGGGGGAGCTTGGTTATGTCATTTCATCTCTGCCTGTGGCTGACCTAAGTCCTGCCAACGATGAGACTCCTTACCCCCTCTCCCCCAAGTTCTCCATTAGTCCCCTCTTCTGAGGCTTTGCTATTACACAGAGAACCAAAAGGCTCTTTTTTGTGGACTTTTCTAGTTCTCTTAATTACCCTCCCTACTAATCTGGTCAGCCCCACCCTCAAGCCTGCAGGAATCCCAGTAGCTATCTCTTCTCCCAAGGACAAATCTGACCTAGAAACCACTTGTGGGGAGGGGACAAATCTGATGTTGTCATCTTGAGGAGTTACAGACTCCCTGGGGAGACACCCTGGGAGACAGCGAGATCTCTGCTCCAGAGCCAGGCCGAGCTGTGGGCATGAAGCACTTGGGATTTGAGAAAGAGAATGAGAACTTCACAGAGGAGAAACACAGACCTCTTTGCTTTCCTGAGGTTGGGGGTGGGTGTCTGTCAGTGGAGGGTGGGTATCTGTCAGTGGAATTACATTGGGAACCATAACCAATTTGCTCCTCCAAAGGTGTATTACACAGGCGTGATGGGTGAAACATTAAGTTTCTGGTAAGGCTGACCATCAGAATGGGTGCCAGGGCGACGGCCTGAAGGCCCTACTGTGCCAGGGGTTATATCTTTGGTTGTTGTATTTGCGGATGTCTAGAGCTCCTGAAGGGGGGTGGGGGTGGACAGGGCCCTGGGGAACAGCTTTTTATTGTCTGGAACAGTATTTGCATATTTTAATAACCCTGGTTATGAGCTGAGTTATCACCTGTTTCAATCTGGGAACACCTTCAGGTCTCGTAGGATCTAACCGACACCATCGGCCGGGTAGCACAGGAGTTCCCGGGCAGCGGGCAGTGTGGGCAAGGCTGGGATTCCCAAGGTGGCCTTGGGGGCTCAGTCCCGAGAGACCAACCCCTCTCTGAGCTCAGGCCAGTGGCCCTGGAAGATCTGTCCCCGTCTCCAAGAAAGCAAAGGGATGTTCCCCACCCCCCAGGCACGAGGGGGCAGAGCAGCAACTCACAGCAGGCGTGCAGGGGACAGCCCCCGGGGGTGAGTGTGGGGGAGAGAGGGTCATCCTCACGAGCACAGGCATCTCGTCGTCCGACATCGAGCTGGCTGGCTTGTCTCTGGCGGAGGGGGCGGCAACGACGCTGTTGGCGAAGCCCTGAGAGCTGGGCTTGGGCACGAGAAGCTTGACAGGGACAGACACGGGCATGACCATAGGCGTGAGGCTTTCTGCCTCAGGAGGGAGCTGCGGTGGCAGTGGAGGCGGCAGTGGCTGGGGCTGCGGTGGCGGGGCCTTCTCTCCTTCCTCCTACACAGACAATAAAGGCTTTGATCCCGGGCTGAGAGCAGCTCTCACAGGGGGGATCACTCTGCTTTTCCTGACAGGGTCCAGGACATCATGCAGGGGACCGAGCACCACGGCAGGGTGGCTTCCTTCCTGCTGCCCTGTGTTCCTCGGCTGGAGTGATGCCAGTGAGCAGCGGACAAGGCCATGCACTCTTTTGTTACACTTTAAAAATCTTGGCCATGTATCGCTTGCATATTAAAACATGTTAACATTTTTTGGTGGTTGTCACTGCTTTCAAAGACAAGGCTATGGACTTGTAATCAGGCGAAAAACCAACAACACACCCTCTTGTGTAGGACCTTTGAATTCATTCTGTGGGCCTCAGTTTACTCATCTGTTAAATGGAAGACAAAGCTTTTATCTGGCATGGCCAGGAGATGGGCCTGGTAGTGCAAAACTATTACTGAGGGATGAACTGGGAGGTAATCCCTCAATAATATTCAAAGAATTGAGAAACTCTTTGAATTTTAATCTAACTCTAAAACTGCTTGGATAGGTCCTGACATGGGTTTCCTACCTGGATAACCCTGGAGGTAATTTAAAGACCTCTGGACACTAGGGTCTAACACTATTGCATTGGAGAACAGAAGGAAGCTGGCTGACAGCCTGGTGGCCACATGCTGGCCATCGACTACTCGTCTGGAAGGCCCACGTGACCTTGGTCTTGGCTGCTTTAAGCAGAAATTAAAAATAATGTGACGCCTACATGTTTTCTGGGCTGTCTTCTCCAGGAGGTGGGAGGCTGGGCTCCCTAAGAGGGCTCCCGGCACCTCTGATTCTGGCCCTCATTCACCAGGCCGGTGGAAGTGGGGGCTGCTGGACCTGATGGGCTCCCAGCGTCTAAGCGCAGGCCTTCCCGTCGGGAAAGGACGGTGCCTCCCCAGGCGTCCGCACGGGGCTCACCTCACTCTCTCTGACGGCGGCAAAGCAAAGCAAGCAGCACATGGCCTGGAAGGGCGGCAGCTTCGCCGGCTCACCTGTTTGAGGCTGGGGGAGGCCCTCATGCCCCCGTGGGACCGCATGTGGCCGTTGAGGGCAGGCAGGCTCTTGAACTCCTTCAGGCAGATGGAGCAGGTCAGCTTGCTCTTGGCGTCCGTCTGTTCCCCAAACACCGCTTTCGGTTGGCCGCTGCTCCAGGGGAGGGACAGACAGAGAGGACACGCACGTGAGGAAGGAGAGCGCATTTATCCAGGACCTCACACCCGACAGCAAACCCATTTTATTCCTTCAGTGCTCCCCTACCCACGGCCCCGACTGTACTCTCCCCAATACTCTCCAGAGAGCTAAGCCCAATTTACAGATGGAAAACAGGCTCAAGAGTGGGAAAGGGCTTGTTCAAAGTCATGCAAGAGTTGAATAAAATGTTCTTCCTCGTCCCAGGCCTCAGGTGCTAGTTTTTTCCATCTACGGTGGCTTATTATGACCTTTCTAGGGTCAGCTAGACACATTTCTTCCAGAACCTTCCCTTAGAGACGTGGCCTCGGGTTCAGCACATTTTAGTGCTTCATCGGGTCCTGGCTACGTCTTTAATTATTTACCATGCCCACGAGGGGAGGAAACACGCATCAACTGTTCATGGTGGCGTTCTCAAAGCTTAGCTCCATGCCTGGCGCACAGTAGGTACTCACTGACTGATGAATGGACAGCAGACAGAACACAAGCTTTGCTGCTTACTTGGTGTGCACCTTTAAGCTCTCTGCGCCTCAGTTTTCACGTGTGAGACAATAGCTAACCGTGGTTGAGTGCTCACTCTATTTGGGCACATGGGTTACCTGATTACACATAATATAAGTGCCTAGCACACAGTCAGTGCTCAACAGCTGCTATTACTACCCCTATAAACTTCTTTGAGAAATCGATTTTGAATTTGGAGATGAATCCTGAGGGATGATGCAGGAAAACCCCCTAGACTCCCAAAATGCCAATGAGCCACCTCACATCCAGCCTACCTTGACTCGGGGGACACTGGCTGGGCTCTGCCATCCGGTAGGTGCATCTAATATTGAGCCATGCAGGACACCGAAAGAAAAAAGAGAAGAAAAAAAAAAGCGTTTCTGACGGGAGGAGTCCTTGAGCTGGGGGACCCCCGGGGGCTGTACTTCCCGGACTCTGCCCGCTCTCCACCTGGCACTGCCTTCTCTCCACCTGGCGCTGGCCGTGCTCACAGCTGCTCACTCCCGCACTCTTCCACTCCTGAGGCTTCCTTCCCGGGGCTGCTCCCTAACCAAGGCCCACTCTAGTAGCTGCCACCAGCCACAGCCCAGCAGGATCAACTCCCGACTGAGCATAGCCAGGCCCCGTTCCCGGGAGAGACACAGAATGGAGGGCTGCGTGAAGCAACATCAGAGACCTGCTGCTGAAATTCTTTCCCGGCCTTGACCATGTCAGCTGATTCGTCTATCACAAAGGCTCTCCGTTTCTACTGGGCCCGAGCCCCTAACAAAACAGAATCAAGGGGAGCTCATCTCTGGCCTTCAACCTCGGTCAGAGCTCTCTCTCTCTTTCCATCTAAACTGTCCTAGTCGTGGTCCTTCCCTCCCCTGACCGCACTGTCATACGTGTGTAGCACTTGGACTATCCCAGCCCATGAGCAATGCCCAGCCCACAACTGGCTGCTTTGTGGCCAAATATTGGGAAACAAGCGAGGGTTGATAACTGGCCTGCAGGCTAGGTCTGGCCTACGGACGTGTTCTGTGTGGCCCGGAATGTTTTGTTAAAATCCTGAATAACGATGCCATTAGGTGGGGCACTGCCGCTGACCTCATCCCTGGCCATTTCGCTCATTCACCTGACCCGCCTGGATCCTGTGGGCCGCTAAGGTTTCATCTCTGTAACCACATGCAGTACCCCTCTGGGAGGGTCACAGTGCACACCAGCATTTTAAAGGCACCGAGAAGCCCTGTAGCATAGCAGGGCTTCAAGAGACCCCAAAATTATTTACCCACAGAACCCAGCCCTCCACCAGCCCCGGCAATATCCATTAAACAGTGAACATTCTATGGAACTCCTATTTGGAGCAATATACTTTGAGAAGTGCTATCGTCATGTGATCTTTCTCCCAAAACAGGGAAAATTTCACAGAATAGCCCCAGTGACAGGTCCAAGGGGAGCCAGCCACTCCCACCGAGCGGTCCCCGGGCATCTGACCCAAGGCCTCAGTCATCTCACACGTCATTCAGCACCGGATGCGGTATTTTGGTCATTTTCCTAGTGACATTAGAAGGTTTTATAGGCAAAGGGCTTAGTCAAACCTGATTCCGTATTCCAAGTACCTGACGTAAAAGCGCCTGGCACATGCGGAATGAATAAAGAACAAGAGGGTGGGAGGGGTTGGAGAGAGGACTGGGCACTGTGTGGACTCGGCCCGGGCTGGCCCTGTAGCCAAGATGCCAAGAAAAGCTTCCACCGTGAGAATACCTGGGGCCACATGGCGCTGGGGGACAGCTGCTGGTGCTGGGGCCCCACGTTGTTGAGGTGGATCCCACTGGGGGACAGGAGCGGCCGATGGGGGAGGGCTCCGCTAACCCGGTTCAGGTCCAAGCTGGCTGGGTCTCCCATTCCTGTATCAGACGCCCCCAGGTCCCCATGGGAGCTCAGCATGGCCTGGGCCTGCCTTTCGCCTGGGTAAGCCTTGGGCTGACTGTCCTCACGCTGCTGGTGCTGGGACAGGTGGCTCTGCTGGTAGAGGGGGTGGCTGTAGGGTTGCTGGGGCTCCTGGTAGTAGTACTGGGGCATGGAGCCCAACTGAATCAGCTGCACAGCGTGTGCCTGCTCCGGGGTGTACTGGTGGGGGTCCCTGTGATAAGAAGGGGGCTGCAGGTGCATCTGTTGCTGCTGTTGCTCTTGCAAGTGCTGCATCATGGGTGGGGACTGGTAATACTGAGGTATCTGCATTGAACCCTGCCGCTGCTGCAGCTGCTGCTGTTGCTGCGGCTGGAGCTGTGATGGGCGAATCTGCTGCTGCGGCTGCATTTCTTGCATGGACATACGCTGCTGCCCAGCTTGCTGCTGCTGCTGCTGCGGGTAATACTGGTGCTGCTGCATCTGTTGCATGTGCTGGGACAGCATCTGTGGGCCCTGCAGCGGCTGTCCTCCCTGCACTGGCATCTGAGCCAGTGGCTGCTGGTAGTCGTAGTACAGGTGCCCTTGGCTAGGGAGCTGCCCGACCTGGAGAGCTGGTTTGGACAGCCCGCCCGTGAAACCTGGGTGAGGCTGCTGGGGCATCTGCTGGTAGCGGGAAGGGACAGACGGTGCTGGGGGCTCCATGGGCTTCTGGGACAGCAGCTGGCGGAGGGCACTGTCAGGGGTTCCATCCATCACTGCTGACTGGGTGTGCAGCACCTGGGCCATATTGTTGACCTGGATCCGCAGGTTTTGGTTGGCAAACACCTGGGTGAAAGAGTCTAGCTTGTGCAGGACACCGCTGGTGAGCTTCTGGGTCCGGATCTCGCTGGCCTGGGAGTAGGTGTACTGGTAGCCTTCGGTGGGCTCAGCCTGGGCTGGTGCCCCCCACATCATGTTTGAGTTGGTCAGGTTGCCACGGAGCTGGACGTGGTTTCCAGGCCCTGCATGGCCACCCCACCCTCCCTGCCTCGAGGTATCCACTTGGCCAAGGTTTTTGGAGCCGACAGGCAAGCCTAGACCATCCCGAGTATCTTGAGGGAAGTGGGGGGATATGGGTGATGCCTGAGGGGCATCCATTCCCGCCCCCATGACTGTATTCCCATAGTTGTGGTTCAGCCCGCCGTGGACGCCGAGTGGTGGCTGTTGGTAGAAAAGGTTCTCACTGCTGTGGGCCACGTGGTTGGTCTTGTACAGCTGCTGATCCCCCATGGCGCCCGCCTTGGTGGTGAATGTCCAGCCACAAAATCATAAAAAAAGGTCAGTGAAACAAACCCAAAAGGACGGAAACCCTGAGAAGGTGCAAGAAAGCGTCCACACTACTCCACGGCTGACATGTCTGCGACCGTGGCTGGAGCCAGGTGTTCCTGTTGACCTGCACCACTCATGTGCAGAGTGGGGGCTTCTATATCCCTACTCGGGCTTAGGTACGGACCAAACACCACGGTGGTGAAGAGATGGCACTCACACCTGCAAGACAGAGGCAAAGAGCAGGAAATGATTTACGTACATGATATTTTACAAGGAGCAAATTATACCTACCACGACCGGTTACAGAAATAAAGACAAACAGGAAACTCGATTAGCGATGGTGTCACACACACCACACCCTTTCCACTGATTCTACACATCTTGACCCTCACTTTGAAGCCATTCATTACCCAATGGCTCACTAGTTTATTGATCTGTTCATTCATTGTTTTGCTCACTGATTAATTAACTCATCATCCATTCTTCTGCTATGGAAAGCGTAGCATTATTCCAGGCCGTGTGGGAGATGCGAAGAAGTTGAAGACATTCATTAATCAATTTATCTGCTCAACAAATACTTATTAGACACCCTCAGCGTAAGGCACAATGCTACGAAATGATTGAGACCTGGGCCAGCTCTTGAGGGGCTACGGTTAGAAAAGGTGATGGGTCCATGAATAAGTACAATCCAAGTAGAAAGAGACACATGTAAATCAAAGATCAAAATCACAATGTAGGACCTCACAGACTAGAGCGCGTATTTCCAGCAGCACAGAGCTGGAGACAGTACTTGTAAGAGTACTGTCCTTAGTAGTTAGCCCGTGAGGTCATCACAGTTCCTGTCCTGCTTCCTTGTGGTCCCCGTCAGGGAAACATCTGTGTCAGGCTGAGCACCTGGCCAGACGCCTATGATGAGGCTTGGCACCGAAACTAGTCTGGGCCAATAGGTTCCCTCTCTTAGAGACACGAACTAGGAAATGTGAAGAGGCTGGTGTAGTCTGGTTTGAGTCCATACAGGTTCTTTCATGAACTTCAAACTGGGGTATGCAAACCCCTGGGAGTAAACGAAGACTAAATAAGCTACACCTGCCCTCCAAGTTTTCAGAGAATCAATTTCCAGACCTTCACCTTCCATAGAAACTCTTGTAGAACGGACGGCTGACAGAAATGTGAGTTGTCCTTTTTTACCTGCTCTTTCACAAGGGATCTCTTCCTTTACAAGAAAAAGGTAAACCTCTTACCCTCCCATCCGAATATCAGCTGAGTTCATGGCCCAGGATGAAGCTCCTGGCCACCACACAAGAAGACACTTAGAAACTTGAGAAAGCAAGCAACTCTGACCCAAGTGAGTTAATATATATATATATATATATTTTCATGCTGGGTGGTCTCCAATTCCTTTTTTATTTGGAAGGCCAAACAGAAGTAATTAAAATGAAATTGTCAGTGATCACTATGTGATTTTTGGCATAACTCAGAAGCAGACCAAGAACTGAGTGACCCTGCTTTATCCAAGTTTTATTTCCATCTACTAGTTGATATGAATGTGGGTTTTCAGTGTATGTAAATAAAAAATGGAAAGACAACTGATGCTGATCCTTGTCTCACGTCTCATGCAACAAAATAATATTATTCTTTGTGTAAATAAACAAGTTGAAGAAATAACCCAGAACCAGCAATATTCTCTTTCTGGACCTGGATGATGACTGCATAGGCGTGCTCACCATGTGATAACCCAAACAGCACACTGGTCACATACAGGTGTGTATATTGTACGTTGATAAAAAAATTATTAAAAAGAATTTATCTTGTGTCACGACAGTCTAACCTCTCTTACCATCTTGTCTAACTTAGGCCCTTGTTCTGTCATGCAGCTCCCTCTCTCTGGAATGTTCTTTCATTCTTTCCTTACTTGGCCAACTGCTGCACATTCTGCAAGTCTGACCCTAACAACCACTTCTAAAACATGTTCCTGCCCTCGGAACCCACTGCATTACCTGGTCCATGTACTTCTGTTTGCATTTAATACAACTAAATTCAAAATATTCATGGAATAAAAAAATTATTTTAAAAAATCACCCAGCATCACCATCTCACTAAGAGACGCATTTCCAATATAATTTTAGTTTTTATGCTTATTAATTATTTATTGAAATGAGTAATACATTTGTGTGGTTTTGATCAACTGTACACTATTAATAATTGTAACAATAACTCAAACTAGAAGAAAATGTGAATACTTAGAGCTTTATGATTTCAGGAAATTAAAAAACTTTTAACTTCACATAAAATTGTTACAGAGAAATATGACAGGGAAACAAATGAAAGAATTTTAAGCATAAAAATATATTACATCTATTACATTAGGATAAAATTCCACGGGGGAAGTGAAACAGAAATAAAATTGCAAGGAGAAAAGGAGTACTGTTGACAAAGAGTGTGTTCATGCATTTTTTAAATGGGTATCAGATTGCTAGGGTGTTTAGATTCTACTGGATAAATTGCAAACAGTGATGTAATCGTTTTACTTAAAAATACCAATGCTTATACTGGTAACATACTGGGAATTGTACCTTCTCCCAATGCATGATCAAAAATGTCGATGTAAGCTTAGCGGTGTGTGAGGGGGTATGTAATTTTACAAAATCCTCTGATATGTGGCTTTTAGGCGGAACACTTCAAGGACACGGCAGGAGTGCCACTCTGACCGCAGGCTGGCCTCAGCTGGTCTCTGACTGAGGAGATGGACGAGTTCAGAGTGAGGGCTTTGGTGTGGCAGAACGAAGGGTGGATGAAGGAAAGCGGTGGGAAGGAACGCGTGAACGAGGAACGGACACTGAAGGCTTCTGAGCAGAGGCTGGGGCTCCTGGTGTGAGGGCAGCGGGCTTCGGGAGCAGGGCGGTCCGCTCCCTCGCTGCTCAGTGTGGCCCCGTATCACTGGGAGCTTCAGCCAGAGCTCTTCACCAGAAGCGGCACTTTATCAAGACCCCCACGTTGCCAGTGTGCGTACTGAAATCCGAGAAGCAATGGGGGAGCAGGTTCTGGCTGCACCCAGGTCAGACATAGCGAAGACCTGAACTTGGTGAGCAGGAAGAGATGAGAAATGAGAGAGACAAATGCCTGCTCACGAGCCGAGGGCTCCCCAAATGCCCCCCGCCCCCCAAATGACCTGCTTCCTGCCTCTGTGTCCTTCTCCTCTCTGGCTGTCCAAGACAGAAGCACCATCCTACCCAGTGACGGGGACACAGCGGATGCTCAGTAAACACTCGCAGAATGGAAATGCTGAGCTGGGCCAGAGAGAGCTGGCACGGGCACTTCATCCCCAGGTTTCCGGGCTTCGGACCAGGTCTGAGGCCTGGAAGCTCTCCTTTCTGCTGCGGGCAGTGCCCTAAAGCACTCAGACCTCTAGCACCGGAGTTTTGTGTACAGGGCCATCGGACCTGCCACGACTCCATGGCTGCAGTGGGAAGGCAGTCCCTGCAGACAATAGCTATGGACACAGAAATGTGAATTTTATATAATTCCACATGGCAAGAGACAGTGTTCTTCTTCTGATTTTTCTTCATCCATTTAAAAAGGTAAGAACGCTCCTCACTTAGCTCACAGGCTGTACAAGGACAGGCCTGGGTGGGATTTGGCCAGAGCTAGTGTGCTGCCCCCTGTTCCAGCGCACGGAGGTCCCTCTGCCCTCCCCCCCGCACCCCCGGGGCACCAGGAGCTGGAGCACAGGCTGCCAGAAGGAGGCTGTCCAAAAGGGCCATCCTTTGAACCAGAAAGAGAGAGAGAAAGAGAGGAAGTTGACTTTGGCCAAGGTCTCGGCAGGACTTGTTTGCTTACAATTCGGAAGGGGTAACACCCTGCTCCGGCCAGACCACCACCGCTTGTTTGAGGAAGAAAAACCAAAACGATTTTCCTTTTCCGACACTGGGCTGTCATTCAGAGACTGTGTACACAATCCCCCAAATAACTTGGCCTCGGCTGTGGAACAGCCTTCCTCGCAGGTCCGTCCGGGGCCTGACCTTGGACGCCTCTGGGAGTCTTTTTTAAAAATTATATATATATACATATATTGATTTCAGAGAAGAAGGGAGTGGAAGAGAGAAACATCCACGATAAGAGAGATTCATCGATCGGCTGCCTCCTGCATGCCCCCTACTGGGGATTGAGCCTGCAACCCGGGCATGTGCCCCTGACCAGGATCGAACCCAGGACCCTTCAGCCTGCAAGCCGACGCTCTATCCACGAGCCAAACTGGCTAGGCCTGGGAGTCTTTTGCTCCATCTCTCTCCCCAACTCCCCGAGGGGTTCATGGTTCGTGGTCTCCTTTAGAGCAAGAATGTTGTTCTGCATCCTTTGTGATTAGTCTCTAAATGAAGCTGGTGGGAGGTATGTAATCAAGTAACCCAATTACCAGGCCGGAGTTCTCCCAACGGCCGGGGTCGGCGCCGGAGCCTCCCTCCACGCAGAGATGGCTGAGCCAGCCTCCTTCGTGGCCCCGCTGCTCCCTGTACCCATTGCATGTGGACTCTCGGCTGTGGGGGCGTTTAAAAAAATATATATTTTTACTGATTTTAGAGAGAAAGGGAGAGGGAGAGATAAAAACATCAACGATGAAAGAGAATCATTGATAGGCTGCCTCCTGCATGCCCCACATTGGGGATCGACCCCGCAACCCGGGTATGACACCTAACCGGGAATCGAACCATGACCTCTAGGTTCATAGGTCGGTGCTCAACCACTGAGCCGCGGGCATTTTCAAGCTTGGGCAGAAAGGGGCATTTGTTTCTCCAACCTTCAGTCTCACCCCGTGGCATCCACTGCCCCCTCCAAGCCCTAGGGATCAGGAAGGAGTCTGAGAAGCTGCCGAGTGGGGAGTCTGGACTTCTCTTCCAGCGGCCTGTTCTCCATTAAGAAATGAAGACTGGCGCTATTCCACTTCCTGGTGGCGGGTTCCTGGCCCTCACTGTCTCTGTGCTCTCCCCCGGCTAGCAGTCACTCCCTACCCGGGAATTAACATCATCTTCCCTGGAGACTGCCACCTGCCACCCCCCCCTCCATCCCTCCCTCGCTGGCATGGAGGGTGTGCAAGCTGAGGACATGGGGAGAGAAGTACGGGCCTAGGAGTCTCGGGTGGCTTCATGGAGGAGGTAGCCATGGTCCACGGGGGCCTTGTCGATATATTCCTGGATACAGTTTTTCAAACCTCCTCCTTCCACAAATGGCCGGGTCGGGGTAGGAATATCAGGTGGTGGCACTGACTCTGTGAAGGCGAGAGGGGCACTGGGGAGCTGAGGTTGACAAGAGGTCTGCAGAGAGAAGGCGAGGCAGGGCGACACCTGAACAATTCACACGCGAGTTTCTGGGTGACCCAAACCCTGGCTGCTTCATAATCATAGGTTTATCTTAAGGAGCAGCTGCTAGGAGAGTCTCAGGATCCATCAGCAACCACACGGAAGATCTAATTTGTGCCACTTTTGACTAGATTGTGGCCAGTGCCCTCATGGTCCGGAGCTGGGCATCTGTGCCCTGTCTTGTCTTTCATACAAACTCATACTGCGGACCTACATGCCAGGACGCTGCTAGAGGCGATAAAGCCCTCAATCCTGTGTCTCTAAGCTCACCGTCTGGGGGGCGCACAGGGAAGGCTTCCTGAAGATTCCAAGACATTTCACAAGGAAGAGGTAGAGGAAGGTCTTGAAGTGGATGGGGGGGGGGGGGGATGGTCACTCCATCCAGGGACCAGGATGCACAATGGGAACTCAGGGAGGGCCCAAGCGGGGTGCCAGCTGGAGGGGTCTGGGCCTGCAGGGCGGATTCTCCATGCCTGCCCCTGAGGACTTGGGGCTCAGGTCTTATGAATCAGCACTTGGGATTTTGGCCAAAGAAAGGATGCTCATCCTCGCAGCTGTCCTGGGCAGGGCAGGGCAGGGTAGGGCTGGGCTGGGAAGGTTTCCTCCAGCGGCTTTGATGAAGCTCCAGAAAGGGGAGGGGGTAAAGCCAGAGGGGAAGGGGTGCTGGCTGGCAGGTAGATTGGCCCCCTTGGCCCCACCCCAGCATCAGCGTGAATTATAAACCTAAGAAGACACAAGCAGAGCACCTGTGGGCGCTGGTGATATCACTCAAGTCCACACCTGCTTGCTGAGCTGCTGAGAGAGCCTACAGCAGACTGGCTTCTACTACAGGGTGACGGGCAGGGGAGAGGCCAGCACTGTCACCTGGGGCCACCCCCAGATTTCAGGGGTTCAGTTCCCAAGTGGAGTGAAAGGCTTGGCTTGGTCTGCAGCCTTCGGAGACATCAGACTAGATAAAAATCAAAAAGCCCCTGGATACCCGAGGCCCCAGCCCATGCCTGTCTCCGGGAAACTACCCGTCTTTCTGGAAAACAGCTCACGGTTCACTGGGTAACAGTCTGCGATCTGCCTTGTGCCTGGGTGTCTGTTGGTGTCAGACAGGAGGTCCCCCAGGCATTCTGATGCGGCAGCTACAGGGGCCCCATCCCGGGCAATGCCAGGCCCCGCTGGCTCAGAGCTCGAAGACTTTTGGGCAGCCTTCTTCCTCAGAGAGGGGCTCCTCACTCAGGGCCCGGCCAGTGTGGCTCGGTGGTTGAGCGTCTCGGTTCGATTCCCAGTCAGGGCACGTGCCCTGGTTGAGGGTTTGAACCCCAGGGGGAGGCGTGCAAGAGGCAGCCAACGGATGATTCTCTCTTATCATTGTTTCTTCCTACCCCCTCTCCTTTAATCTTTGAAAAAAAATAATACACACACACACACACACACACATACACACTAACAAGCCTCGGGGAATCAGGAGGGTATCTTGCCCTTTCCCGGGTTTGCTCCCTCTTCCGGAACCCTTTGCATTCCCCCTGGGAGGCCCCAGGCCTGGCTGGACTTGCTCCAGACACATATCCTGATGGTCATTGGCCTCCATTACCTCACTGTCCCAATTTCTTGCCAAAACAACTTCCTTTTGCTGCTACAAACCCAGGGGCTGAAGCAATGCATCGCCCAGGGGCCCTGCAGGGAGCCTGTGGAGACACTGTGAGGACCAAACCCGGGGAGAGGGCTCCGCAGGCCCAGGCACGCACGCTTTTATTTGTGGGAAACACTGCACCAGGCCGGTCACCTTGGGTGTTGTGTTTTTCAACCAACCCCACGTGTGAGTTCTACAGGAGGAGACTGTCCTGATGCCACGGTGTGACGGTCTCTCCTCCCTGCCCCACTGGGCCACAAGCAGTCCCTACGCTGAAGCAGACTCCCTCACTGTTTATGAAATGCATCAAGCAAGTTTGTCAAACACCAGCCCTGTGCACAAGGATGAAGAGCAGGGCGAGAGGGAGCCAATCCCTGCTCGGGGAGCTGGAGGGGTCCAGCGTCAGGGGCAGGGCGCCAGCCTAGGAATGTCGCCGACACTCAGGCATCCTCCAGGCCTGTGTGAAGATGGACAGCCAGGGGCGGGCCGCAGTAGGGGAGCAGCAGGAAGGACACCAACCCTGTGCTGAGGAGCTGGGCTCCCATGCGGCTGAGCAGACGGAAGGACGAATGGGAATGATGGCTCACAGGGGCGCTAACCCCAGGCCAGGCACGGTGCCCCTCACATGCCCCTCACAATAACCACTTTCCTACCTTGCCTACCTGTGATGAGCATTCTCAGACGTGTCCCCTCATGGACCCCTGTGAGAATTTCTTTAGGACATACTGCCTCTTGCACGCCTCCCACTGGGGATCAAGCCCTCAGCCAGGACACGTGCCCTGGCTGGGAACTGAACTGTGACACTTAACCATCGAGCCACACCAGCCCGGCCCCTCTCTGATGACAAAGGCTGCCCAAAAGTCTTCGAGCTCTGAGCCAGCGGGGCCTGGCAGTTCAGAGCCCCCTTTCTGATAAACGAATAACAGCAGAGACTCACAACATGTGACCTGTACAAATGATTTCTGGACATAGTATGCACACACTGCATTCTTGTTGGAATAACCGAAGGTTGAAAATACCTCCAACGCCTATCAATAAGGGATTGATTCAAGAGAATCATGGACTAACCATACCACAGAATAACCATACGACGGAACACTACACAGCTGTTAAACATGAACACGGAAACTCTGAACTGTGTGGAAAGATTTTCAAGGTCATAGTGGCATATATATGTAAACAGTTGGTTCTCATCATTCAAGGTATAACTATAAAGTTGCCATGAACACTAAATTAGCCAGCACTGTACCATTGCCTTTAGGGGACACACGGGTTAGGTTCCTACAAGCCTCTGGTTGTAACATTTCCATCAACCGATCAACACATAATCCTGTTTGGGTGTGTTTCTGTTTAAGCACACCTTACTTAATACTAGTATACAATGTCGGTTCATTCGCATGGAACTCAGGGCCGATGGCACTGTAACCCAAGTCTGAACATCCCAGCCTTCCTGCCCGTGGCAACCTGAGACGGCACTTCAGCACTAAGCTCGGGGGCCGCTGAGAACAGCGAAATCAACAAAACCGCGAAAAGCAAACCAATGTGTCACTACACAGACCATGAGAAGGACACTTGCTTACAGGGGGAAAGCAGAGACGAGAGGGCAGAGTGTCCCTTGGGTCAGGCTCAGCTGGGTGTCAGGCGGCTGGCTCCAGCTCTGCACTGCTCTGGGCATGCCCGCCAATGTCAGCGAAAACGCCACGAGTACTGGTTGTGGGGTTACAAATGAATTTTAGAGAGTGGGAGGACTTGTGACTATGGAATCAGCGAATAATGAAGATCGGCTATATATTTAGAGTTGCTCATTATGCATAAGGAAAACCTGGAAAGACTCAAGAAACTAGTAATAGTTGTCTGTGGGGAGGGGGTGTCTGGGCTGAATGGGAAGAAGAGCAGGAAGGGAACTTTTCATTTTACAGCTTTTTATATTTTTCTAAATTATTGAGCCACAGAATCGATGACTTCTTTAAAAAACACAGATATAATGAACCAGTGGAAAAAACCTGCATATGCACTTAACAGCAGCACATTCAAGCCTTAACATTTTACTTTAACTTAAAACACAAATATCTTAGTGATATTCGGAGGCAGGCAGGTCCAGACCTTTTCTTTGCTCACAGATCTGTGGAACGGAACTCCGCATAAAACCCTCCATCACGCACAATCTACCACTTTCCAGGTCCGTTCCGTGAAACAGCCGGAAGTCAGGACGTGACAAAAGAACGTGGGTGCAGGCTCCCCTGATTTGCTCAGGTTCTCTTCTCCCCGCCACGGCCATTCCTCCCCCACCGTCCTGCTCACACCCAACGTGGCAACAATGTCCTTTTGGTGCCTCGCTTTTATAAGCTCTTTCCAGAGCATTCAGTTTGCTTTTCATAGAAATAGCATTTCCCTTTCTTTTTTGCATCCATAGGCCATCAGCTTACATGAGAATTTCTGAACTCATGCCGTTACGACAGCGAGTATGGCAGGCACATGCAGGCACATGGGGCCTGTGGGGAGGGCAGCTGCCATCTTTAGGGAGAAGTTGGATAAGACAGATTTGCGGGTGTGTGAACACGCCGAAGGAGCTTTCATACGAGTGTACCTAATTTGTCATCCACATGGAGGCAAGACCCTCCACCTACAAAAAGATGATGATTTGCCGAAGGCGCAGATGCTGGTTAGCATTTTTCTTCGCAATGAAGTATCTATAATGAAGGTGTGTACATTGCCTTTTTTAGGCATAATGCTATTGCACAGTTAGTAGACGACAGTAGAGTGTGAACATCCCTTCTGTGTGCATTGGGAAACAAAACATGCAAGTGACTTGCTTTACTGTGATATTCGCTTTGTTGTGGGGTCTGGAGCCAAACCCGCCACGTCGCTGAGGTGTGTGGGCACCTTACAAAGCGCATGATGTTGGTCCATATCTTAGCTGTGTGTCTACAGATCTGGCACAGACTCCCCCGAGGCAGAAAGCTGGGTTCACCGTGGTGCTCAGAGCAGACCTGGGGGAGGGGGTGGAGTAGGCCCTTAGCAGACATTTTCTAAAGTGAGAGGACCTTTCTCCCCAGAGGCCTTCATAGTAGGGTTTCTGACAAAGCTGATGTCGGGACATCAGGTTTTAGGAAAAAGATAAGGAAAGGCAGGGCTGTAAGATGTCCCCACGGCCCTATTGACCCCCAGAGGAACTGGTTGGCAGATAAGTCCCCCGTCTGACTCCCCAGCTGCTCTTGGCTGATGCAAATCCCCCCGAGAGTTTAGGGACCATGTGGCAGCCTCTGTTGGCAAAAGAGTGGAGAGACCAACGTCCACGCATGACCTGAGCCAACAGGCTTTGTCTCCTCGAATGACCCTGGTGCCACTTCACAGAGAAACCGGAGGCTGCAGGCATTTCCCCTGCCCCCGAACACACTTCCACCCTCCACCTCTGCTCTCTTTGTCCTCACTCATCCTAAATTCCAGAGGAGCCAGAATCAGAAACCTGGGCCCACAAGAGCCCCTCTTCGAACGATTCTCATTCCCGTTGACCTCTCCTTCACAGCACTTCCCTGACCATCTCCTCTCATCCCCACGGTCTGACTTAGGGTACAGACTCTTCACAGGCAGCCTCGACCCCTCCAGCCCTCCCCCTCCTCAGCTTAAAACCACCACCGCTCACTCTGCCAACAGAAGAAGCATCCGAACAGCTCAGCCTGGCACAGGAGGCTCCTCAGGGGTTGGCCTCACCTACCTTTCCAACCACCCCACCATTCACCCACACTCCCCCTGAGCTCCTGACCTACAGAGCGATACGGCTCCCAGAATGCACTTTGAGGTGGCTCTGATGGAAGGTAGTGATAGCGTGGGCATGGGGTGCAGGAGCCAAGAGGCAGCGTGAATGTTCAGTTTTGCTCTGAGACCTACGACAGGAGCTGTCCCTGAGGCAGCTGGACCAAGGACCCCAAGGCTCAGAGAAGTCTGAGTCCCCCGACAGCAGGCGGCACGTGAAGTCAGAAACGAGGAAAACGCCTCGAGAGTGAGTGAGCATGGGCCGGGGCTCAGCCTGTAGGTCTGCATCACCCTGCCCAGCCCCCTGCTCCCACCAGATCCCTCTGCCTCCGCCACCAGATGGGACTTCTTCTGAGAAGTGCAGCATCAGCCCTGTCTCCAGGGGTCAGTGTAAACAGCGCACCCACTGGGTGCTAAGGACACCAGAAAGGAAGATGCCCTCAACTCCCAGTGGAAGCTGACTCCCACTTCCGTTCTAAAGGGCTGGTCATCCCCGGTGGCTGACCCTCCATGGGAACTGCTTACGGAAAGGGTCACTCCCCTCCCAGCCACCTTACATCATCCAAGTGTGCGCACACACACTCACACACAGATCTCCGCCCACCAACCCTGGGAACGCAATTTGTGGTGATGCTGTATTGACAACACACCCATGAGCTGTCAGTCAACATGTCTAAATATTATGTTCCATCCCCCAGAACATCATTTTTTTAATTAAAAAAACACACAGTTAAATGGAAATCTCACTTCTAGCAAGGAAGGGAGAAAGAAAAAAAAATATATAAGTTAAAGAAGTCATTCTGCCCCCAACCACCCCCTTTCCTTCTTTCTTGAACAGAAGAGTAAAAAGCTCACGGTTCCTTCTCTTTAATAGCTATGGGATGAGGAGCTCAATCCTGAGATGTAGTGTGACCTGCCCCAGGGCAGGCCAGTCCCTCTCTGGCCCCATGTGGAGCCTCTGACAGGGACACTGAGGAATCACGGTAGGATGTGTATGTCCTCACAGCCAACAGGAACATTCTGGAAAGCACTGTACAAAGCACAGAATCCACGATTTTATTTTGTCCCCACTACAAACCTGTGAGGTCAAAATTATTTGATTTGAAAGATGAGGGAATTCACCTGCAGGAGTTGAGCTGCCCAAGGTCACGCAATCAGTGACAGAGGGCTAGGGTGCGACCCTCATGCCAGGACGATACTCTGACCCTCTGCAGCATCCCTGGCGCACCCACTGCAGGTCTGAGCATGAAGCTACTTACCCCCACGGTGGACCCCCCCAGCTCTATCCTTGACTTCTGAAGGGTGGCAGAGAGCTAACTTATACCATAGTTTACACATGCCCTGGGACTCTGGCCATCAGCTGCTAGCAACCTTCAACCCTCTAGCACAAGCATGTCAAACTCATGGCCCACAGGCCGCATGCGGCCCACAGCAAATATTTTTGCAGCCCAGCCAATATAATGGTATGTAAGAAACATTTTAATAAACATTTTGTAACTTAATTTTTATAATATCTTGTTATATATAATATCTAATCTAATAAAAGAGTAATATGCAAACTGACCATCACTCTGAGACACCTAAGCCCCGCCCACCAGCCAAGCCATGCCTCCCAGCCAATCAGAGCGGCTGTATGCAAGTTAACCCAGCCAGGATGGAGGCCAGCAGCCACGGAGCTAGAGTAAACAGCAGGCTTCCGGTGCAACTGCCTGCCTAGGCTGGCTGAGCCTTTGCTCATGATAACACTGTTTCAATTATAGAAGCCATGGAGCTGAAACAAACAGGAGGCTTCGTTACCTGCCTAGGCCTCTGCTCAAGGTAACAATTATAGAAGATAAATAAATCCCAGAAACCTGATTCCAGCCAGCCTCGCTGGGACCTTGGGTCAATGGGAGCTGTGGGCAGCCTGAAAACGGCCCTCACCCAGGCTGCCCAGGTAGCCCAGTAGAGACCCAAACCCTGAAGGGACTGTGGGCGGCCTGAAAACAGCTCTCAACCCCTCACCCAGGCTGGCCAGGTACCACAGTAGGGACCCGAACCCTGAAGGGACTGTGGGCAGCCTGAAAACAGCCATCAGCCTTTCACCCAGGCATGCCAGCAGGTGGACATCCACTGAAGGATTCCAGACTGTGAGAGGGCACAGGCCAGGCTGAGGGACCCCCACCCCCAAGTGCACAAATTTTTGTGCACCGGGCCCCTAGTTATATATATAAAAGGCTAAGTGACCGACTATCCATTCAACCAACTGGCCAACTGGCTGGTACATGTTAGTATGACACAGACTGGCAGTTTAAAAACAAACATTTACCACACAAATCTTTCTTCTAATTAATTGCCTTTTAATGTGCATGAATTGTGCACCAGGCCACTAGTTATTAATAATGAATGACAACGTGTGCTAATGACTGATGACTATAATCGTATTGCATTCATTTCTCTTATGTGCCTTACTCTCGGGCACACCATTTCTCTCCACTAATACTAGCAGTGAATATTTTAGCAGCCGACTGCCATGTCATTAGTCTTGGGCTGACTTGTTTGGTGTGAAACAGGAAATATTTCCCTTTTGGAGAACAAAAAAAATAGGTTTATTTGCATCATACTTATTAAATCTGTGCAGTTATTCAGTGTGTGGTAAGTTAATGTTCAAGAAAAAATATTAATTTTTATTAAAATGTTCTATTATTTATGGTAACGATTACTCATGTATTTCAGCCCTTAGTATTCAGCATGTCTCTATCGAAGTAAACTCACATTTCTATGAAAATGGAAGCTTTTGTTTTTTGTGTAGCCCACATAAACTTAAACCTTGTTTATTTGGCCCGTATTAGCCTTTGAGTTTGACATGCTTGCTCTAGCATATAGCCATGAACTTGGCATTAGGAAAAAGAAACTGATGTATTTTATTCCAAAAAAACGTTCTAGGCATCAAGGGCTGGACTCCAGCCATCTGGAACACGGCTGTCTTTTTACTCATTAGGAACTTTCACTGGAGATAAACCCGGGGTTACTTGGCAGGCACCGCCCTCACAAAAGTACCAAGATCACCAGTTCCGGAGTCAGAAGATCAGAGTTCAAATCTTCATCTTCCACCAGCAAAGTGAGACCCGCAGAGATCCAATCTTTTTCCCTGAGCCTCAGTTTTGACATCTGTAAACCTACTGGCCCAGGTTTCTGGAGAAGATTAAACAAGAGCCTGCATGGGACCCAGCATGGCACCCAGAGGCTCACCACGCACGTGGGGCTCCTATTGTTTGGTTTGACTTGGGAACAGTGTGGATCTGGATTGGTGACTCAGTTGTTAATGAATCCGTTTGGTTGTTTCCTGGGCAACCTTCAGCCCTCCTTTTACTTCAGTGAGCAGAACGGAACTTGGGGGCAGGAACTGGTAGAAGTGGACACAGGAAAGAAGAGAGGAAGACCTCAGTCGTCTGGGCCTGTCGGGGCCGGACCAACAACTTCTTGCCCCGACCCCTGAAAGCACTGCTGCATCTGGGGACACTGACTGTCTCCATGACGAAGACCCAGAGGCATCAGGGAAAGACAACAGTGCAGTTCGTGCGTTGGTCACTGGGCAGAGAGACACCAGGAGTGTGGGTGCCGGTGTGGCTTGCCCATTGTTGGAGGAGGTTTCTGGGGCAGGTCAGCCTCTGCAAGAGAGGCCCACGGTTCTCCAGGGGCCCGTGCAATTCAGGGGGTGCCCGCGAGGAGCTGTGAGTGTGGCCCGGCTCGGGCCAAGCTGTCCAGCGTGATGACCGGTACTGAAGAAGCTGTTCTGCTCCCTGGGGCCCAGCTCTCAAGCAGTTCAAGACCCGGGAGAGGAAAAGAAAAGTCAGCATTCGGTGGCCATCTAAAGCTTAAGCACCTCTGTGGTTATCATTAAAGAAGAAAGTTTAAAGGGGGGCGTCCCGGTTCCCTGGCAAGAGTCATTTCATTCCCTCCCTGACACCAGATAAGGAGACAGTCTACTTCCTCTCCTGTTTCGAAGGGGCCCCCAGCTCTCAGATTCCAGGAAACTGGCAGTGACTCTGTCCACATCTGCCTCTCTGCTGCTGAAAAAAACACACCAACGGCCCCCTTGAAGGCACTTGGGACAGCCGTCAGGCAAGGCTGTCCCGGGGAAGCAGGCTCGGGGCGCCATGGTGGCCCACATCTGCTACCTGGCCTGATGGGCAAATGAGAGGCCTCTTGGTGGAAGATCCTAACCCCCTCAGAGTTCACGTCAGCCTCACAGATGCTGAAGGAGAAAAAAATGAGGCCACCCTAACCCTTAATAGTGGGGGACACACCCTCGCCCACCGGCTGTAGTGCCGTTTGGGGCTAAGCTATGGACGCTCCGAGGGAGGAAGAGTTCAAAGGATCACAGGAGCTGGTGAGAAGACGGACGGAGACGAGAGCCAGAGACCAGAGAACCTCCCAGAAACCACAAAGCCACCGCCACTCACATGAGGCCAGAGTCTCTACGTGGCCTGAGTGTTCTCCAAACATACAAGCAAGAAGGCATCCCAGAGGGCAAAGGAGCAAATGCTAATTATTTCCACTCCATCGATGACAATGCCACAGCCGTCTGAATAGCTCTCGTTCTGTCCTTCTTGTTCCTCCCTTTCTTGGTCCCCTGGACCTAAACCAACCTCCCTGTCCCCTCCCTGTGCGCACACAGGTCATCTCCCTCTTCATGGGACACTCACAGGAAATGTAAACATTCTCAGACGGGGTTCCTTCAAGCCCGCTTCCCCTGCCCCCCTCTCTGCCCCCACCCAGTTGCTGTGTACTCAGGAAATGCAAACCCAATATAGAGATAACCCGGACCGAACAGAAGAGGAGACCAGTCCTGTGACCTTGTTGGGCAAATGACTTCCCCTCCCTACATCTCAGACTCAGCTTCCGCAGAACGAGGGGCTCGGACCCGATGGACCCCCAAGGAGGTCCCTCCGGCTCTGACCTGCGAAGGCTCAGCTGAAGGGACCTTCCCAGACTCTGCCTGTCTCAGGGACGCCCCACAATTCTGAGCCAGGAGCTGGGGCAGGACGGTTTCCCACCACTGACCCCTGACCCCTAGGAGGCCCAGCCCCGTGGTGGAGAGCGCCGGGAGTCAGGACACCTGGATTGCAGTCCCAGCTCTGCCATCTCTTGGAAAAGGGAACGAGTGAGCGGAAGAGCTTATCAGAGCACCTTAAGCTCCAGCTAGAGTGCTTTAATAGTTTTATATACTTAGAGACTATACACGCTTAGTATAATAAAGGTTTAAAAAGTATCTTTTAGAGGGGAGACCACCCAACAGTGAGGAGCTAATGGTCAGTCTCCAAGCAGCACGTAAGCACTCAGATGATATCCGATTCCATCGCCTTTTACATGGCTGTGCGAGCACGAGTCCTTTGCCCGGAGCCCCCTGTCTCAATCCCCACAATAACCCCGGTTCCCCAAACTCCTCAGAGAGCCCCGACACCAAGTGTCCCAACCTCCTGGCTCTGGAAAAGCTCACATCTGAGTTTAGGACAACAACGCGGGGCGTCACCGAGAATCTACCAGTGGAGCTCCTCACGGGCAAGGCCAGTTAGATGGAGTAAGTCGTCCATCGTGGCTCACAGCTCTGAGTAACGAGGGTGGAGGCGGGACAGGAAGCAGGAGGCATTGTGGGGAGAGAGGCTGTTGACAGACTGAGGTTTGCAGGCGGGATGGGCTGGTTCCCCCCCTTTGCCCCCCACTCTGGGTGCAGAACGTCCCGGACATTATCTTGGGCGCCATGAGGAGTAAGCAGCCTCCCCGAAGGCCAGCACCGTCAGGGCTCAGGCACCCAGAAACCCTCCCCTTCGGGATACTGAGCAGCCCTTGGAAAAGGAAGATGAGTGGTCGCCTCGACACTTTACTGGTGCCACAGCCTGAATGTTTCTTGAAGAGAGTTGCCAACCCCTGTTCTACAAAAGTGAGTTGGTGGCCCGGAATGAACGGAAGCATTTGTTAGAAGCCAAATGCAAATCCATTCAAGACCACCATGTTCATGGGCCATGAGGTCAAAAACACTGGGGAAACACAGCCCAACATTAGCTGCAGGACTTCTCTGGGCTTCTGATCTGCTCGTGGAGGTGGCTGTGCAACGGAGCACAGAGGTCCTCTGTGGGCTGGACAACCCCAGCGAGTCTCGCCAGCTCAGGAGGAGGCCCGTCTCTACGCCTCGGTTCACACCACTTCTCCACCCAGAAGGTACCAGGTTCCTCTTCAGCTGCCTCACCCTACCCGCCCCGTCGGGCCAGCCCTAATCTCCCTCCCCCACCTTCCCTGACCATTCAAGGGTTCGGCGCTATCCCTGTGGACACCCACGCTGAATGCCTGACCCCTAATCGAACGAAGACGGTTTATCATTTGTGCACTTTTTGGTCAGAAGGTCTTTTTTAAATGAATGGAGTTTATTTTTTAGAGTTTGTTTTATTTCTAGGGTCACGGCCACCCTGGGTGTTCTTTATACCGCTTACCCACTGAACACAGCCAGTGCTACAAATAGCAGGCGCTGAGGAAAGTGGTTGCTTGATCGATATCAAATCAGGAAGTGATGCAAGCCTGAGCAGCATGAAGCCACTGGCTAGCAGGGAGTGAGTGAGGTGAAGTGCCACATCAGAATGAAGTAAGAATGAAGTAAAACGGACAGTGAAGACCACCCCTCCCCCCGCTAGACAGGTGTCCAGCAGCGACGCCTGGTGAAGGAGGCGCCAGCCCCCCTCCCCCATGGCTCCGTGACAGAGGGGCTTGAAAGGAGGCCAAGGTGCTGGGAGCCCCATTTCCAGAACCCGTGCCAACTCGGCCAGACCCGTGTGTTCTGTTTCCCCTCATATTATTTTTAAAAACAGCTGGGAGAACAGAACGGCGAGGCTGGGGACCCCACACTGCCCACGGGCGTCGTCACATCTCGTCAACCAGCTCTGTCCACGGGAAAGCGTAGGGCCTGAAGGCGTCTGTCCTCAGTCACAACAACGAGACACTGTGGACTGAGTGTCGTCCGTGCTCCGAGCTCATGGCATGAGCTCCATATACATCGACTCCTGTGGTCCTTGTCCCCGTGTTACAGATGAAGAAACTGAAGCTCAGAGACACTACGCTAGGAAGTGGCAGAAGTAGGTGCAAACTCAGCTTTTCTCTCTGCTCCCAGACCCCCAAAGTCTCATCTCGGTACCCTGAGGCCGCCCCTCGGACCATGAGACAGAAAATCCAATAGCGGGAAGGACTGGGGACACAGGAAAGAAGAAGGAGGGGAGAGTAGCACGAGGACAGGAAGGAGCTGGGGTCCAGGGGGAGGTGCACACGGGACTGGCTGTGGGTCCAGCAGGGCGTGCAGAGCGGGAACGAAGCAGGAAAGTGCTGGTGACCGCCAGAGAAATAAGCCACAAAATATGCAGAAGCCATTTCCTCTCTCAAGGAAGATAAACAATAGATTCATAAACACATTTCACAAAGCTGTCCAACTATGTAAAGCGTTCTGGTGGGAACTCCTATCCTTTGTGAGCAAAAAGCGAACCCCCGGCCCCGAAAAGTGGTCAGTAATCATTCGGGGGAAAGGAGTTAGGAAAGGGACACACTCCTTCCGTGTCTGGCACCTGCAGCCAGTTACAGGTCCTCTCTGCACATTGATTTGCTCTCCTGTGAACAAGGAATAGTCATTTCTGACCCCCAGGGCCATGCTGGAGAGAGAGAGGAAAAAAAAAAGATACACTTTTCGGCCATATACTCTACTTGACCTTCCCAATGGAAGCAAATCAAATTCTGAGTGAAATTTAAAATATTAAAATTGTACGCATACTGCTGAGCCGGTACAAACGGAAGGATTCTTCAAAGACCAAAAACAAACCGAAAGTAGGAGTCCCGGGAGGCCATCCTGAAGCAAAGCTGGCTTTTGTCCTGAGGTTCCCAGACATTCTAAGTTCCCAGGGGAGCTGCTCCACCGCCTTATTTGAGACAAAGCACAACACGGGGGCGCTGCAAGGAACGCTGGCATTGGGCTGGGAGGGCCGGGGGAAATCTTTACTGAAAATGTGTACTCAAAGCTGGACTTCGCACAGGTTTGCAGTTTGAATTCAGGCCACTTCTGTAGCCAGAAAAGCCTCAGGTAAAAAATCAAAGTGATTTTTGGTTAGTGGTGCCCCCAGATGCCTAGCAGAAGTTAATGCAAACCCTCTCTGGAAAAGTCAATGTCAACCCGGACCTCAAAGAATTCTCAAAGATAAAGTTGCAATGAAAACGAGCAGCTCGCAGAGACAACAGAAGACAGCGAGGAGGTAGGTACAACCGGCGGCACAATCAGGCCTGTAGAGATGGCAGACTCTGGGATTACCCGACATGGAATCCTAGTTTTCCAAAAGCTACTTCTAAATGTTAGAGAAGTAGAGAAGTGTGCAATATGAACCAGAAATAAGAGACCAGAACATCACCGAGCAGATTTGAAAAATAATGAACCAGAACTTTAGAAATAATAAAAAAGGAGCTGAAAGGAAAGAATTCAATGGAAGAATTAGATAGCCTTTGAGACACAGAATAAATTAGTCAAACGGAAGACAGATTTGAAGAAATTATTCAGAGTTTAGAGAAAGACAGATTTGAAATATGAAATAAAGGATAAGAGGCATAGGGAATAGAATGAGAAGGTCTACTATACGTCTAACTGGAGTTCCAGAAAGAGATATTAGAAAGAATGGGAAAGATGTGATAGTCAAAGAAATGAGGGGGGAGAATTTTTCCAGAATTGTTGAAAGATACCCATTCAGCTCAAGGAATCCCAACACACACCAAGCAGAATAAAGACAGAAGAATTTACTCCTCCTTACACCACAGGGAAGCTCCAGAACACCAAAGAAAACCGTCTCTTCAACATAACCAGAGAGAAACGCCAGTTACGAAGGAACAGCAATCAGGCGGACAGCCAATTTCTCAGTAGCAACATTCAGAGCCATGACAGTGGACTAACGGTTTCAATGGCCGAAGGGAATATATCCAGTAAAGTTACCTTTCAAAACGGAGAGCAAAATAAGACATTTCAAGCCAAAAACAAAAAACAACAAAAAACAAAAAACAGAACCAAGCCAAACCAAAAGAAAAAAAACGTGAGACTTTACTACTAATAGTGTCTCACTAAAGGATGATGCTAATCGATTTATATTAGGAGGAAGGAACATGATCTTGGATTCATGAAAGGATGGTGACAAAAGTATTGGTAAGTGTGTGGGTAAATCGGTACAAACACTGCATGAAACAACGATGTCTACCTTGTAGGTGAAAACAGGGTAGGATAAAAACACAGGATAATAACTCTATACACATTGGGAGAGGCAGAGGTTAGCAGTAAACCCATCTGTGGTTCTTGTATTGTTTGGGAGAAAGGTAAAGACATCCATTAATTTTAGACTTTGTCACGTATGCCTGTTAAAATAGATGGGTAGCCACTGAAAGAATAGATATAGAGCAGGTAACTTCCAAATAAGAAGATAAGGTGGGGGTGGGTGGAGGGCAAATGGAGGGGGGTAAGGGGTACACCTGCAATCATGTCAACATTTGAAATTTTTTTAAAATGATAGAACCTCTAAAAAAAATTCACTCTCATTTTGGAAAATGCAAAACAAACTTAAATATGATATCCAGACAGATGAATGCTTATTGTTATTTTTTAAATGGAAAATAAATGAGTACATGATTCTGGGGGGGGGGGGGAGGACAGAACAGGAGGTGAAAATACCTCAAGCAAAAAGAAAAAGCAGAAAAAATGGAAAGTATGTGAAGATGGTAGAAATGAACCCCAGTTTATCAATAAGATATATAGTCTAAACATCTGTGCACCAAATTGCCTTAAAATACATAAAGCACAATTTTCAGCACTGCAAGGAGAAATTGACAAATCCAGTGGGAGATTTTTAACACATTTCTCTTAATAGCTGATAGATTAATCAGACAAAATCAGAAAGGAACACATTATAGACTAGAGGCCGGTGCACGAAATTTGTGCACGGGGGGGGGTGTGTGTGTGTGTGTGTGTGTGTCCCTCAGCCCAGCCTGCCCCCTCTCACAGTCCAGGACCCCCTCAGTGGATGTTCAGACCCCCTCAGCAGAGGCTCAGAGCAGGCACCCCATGTGTGTGTGTCCCTGCTGGGGGCCTGCCCCCAGCTGCATAGGAGGCTCGGAGCAGGTTCCCCATGTGTGGGTGTGTGCACACGTGCACGAGTGTGTGCACACGCGCGAGTGTGTGTGTGTGTCTATCTGCTGGGGGCCTGCCCCCAGCCACACCACGGAAGCTTGGAGCAGGCACCCCTCTGTGTTGATTTCTCAGGCTCCTGGCCTCGCCTGCATGTTGTTCTCTCCCTTGAGCTGTGGCCAAGGCTGGGTGCTACCTGCTGGCCACACTTGCCTGCTCCCAGATCACTGTGGTGACCAAGGAGCAGGCCCTGCTACTTGCTGCCTGCGGGCTGTGTGTGCCTGCTTGCAATCCAATCATGGTGGCAACCAAGAGCAAGGCCTTGCTGCCTGGCCCTGTCCCCGTGGCTCTGCTGGGGCCTGCCTGTTGGTGGTGCTTGCCTGCTGGAGGGCAGCTGCTCATGGGTTGCCGTGGCAATGCCTGCTGGGCTCACGTTGCCAGGGTGACCCCGTCAGCGTCCTGCCCCACTGCTATCGGCACTTCCATCTTTGTCATGGAGTGGCTGTTAATTTGCATATTACTCTTTTATTAGATAGGATGAGTTGAACAGTATAGTGAACTAACTTAGATGCTCATATATAGAAAAATATATTCCATAATTGCAGAATACTCATGATTTTCATTCATGAAAGAGACAAAATATAAAAAAGGAACACACAGAAGTGGCTCAAAGCTTACTTCAAACTCTCTCGAAGGATCCAAACCTATTTTGTCTTAAAAAAGACAGAGACGTTGTCTTGCCCACTCACTCATGCATCTAGAGTCTCGCACAGTGATGGTCACAGAGGAAGCTCCTAATGCGCACAGTAAGTCCTCATGTAACTTCATGGACAGATTCTTCGACTTCAAGTGAAACGAAGTAAAATGAAACCGATTTTACCAGAGGCGAGTTAATATAAACAAGAGTTAAGTTACTGCAGCATCTCAGCAAGGTTATACTGAAGGGGTGTTAAAGGAAGTGACATTATTCGAGGACCAGCTGTACCCATGACTAGTGAATAAAGGGTTCTCTCTGGGGAACAGCCTGGGTTAAGTGAGCAACCGCAGGTAATGAAATCCTTCCCCACATGGAGGGAACAAGAGGCCAAGGTGAGTGGCATCAGGCTCTGAGGAGAATTTATACAAAAAAGGGAAGCAGAGCCAGGACAGCCATCTTCAAACTGGAAGAGGGAGTCCTGTAGAAGCATCTCCGAAAGCCAGTCTTTGTGGTTCTATGTGGCAGAGCGGAGACGGACAGAACATACAGAGGGAGAGAATTTGTCGTGGCGTGCTCTCTCTCTTCCATCGCTCAAGGCTTGTGTCACTCTCCCTCTTTCTCCTAAGCTCCAAGGGCCCTTCTTCCACTTGTGTAACTTTCTAAACAAACTTTTCCCTTATCATTAAAAAAGAAAAGGAAAAAGAAATTGTCCCGATATTAGGAAGAACTTTCTAACAATTCACTGTTCGTCATCAGCTGGGAATTGGCCTGGCTGATCCTTTAAAGCCCCTTACAGCCCTGCCTAGGGCAGGAGTTTCTGTCCAGAATGTTCTAGGAGGCCCAGACCACAGACTGACCATCCTTCCAAATGCCATCCTCTTCCAGAGGTTCCTTCACCCGAAATTCCCTGGATCCCCAGTCCTTAAAAGACTTGCCAAGACCCCAGTTCAGGAGGTAGGAGAGGAATAATGAGAGCGTCAATCCCTGGAAACTCAAATTCAGGGTCCTGCCTATTCCACCCGCAGCCTCTCCATTAACTAAAATGAGCACATTCTGTCAAATTAGGCTGACACCCATTTCCTTTCTCTTGTTTTGTTTTTTTAATATATACTTTATTGGTTTCAGAGAAGAAGGGAGAGGGGGAGAGAGCTAGAAATACCAATGATGAGATAGAATCATTTATCAGTTGTCTCCTGCATGCCCCCTACTGGGGATCGAGCCCACAACCCTGATATATGCTCTGACTAGAAATCAAACCATGACCTCCTAGTTCACTGGTCAATGCTCAACCACTGAGCCACACCGTGTGGGCACGACACCCACAAGTCCCTGGGGACTCCATTTTCCCCATGCATTGGGGAAAGATTACAAAAGCACATAGAATAAGTTACGACGAACATTCCTACACCTTCCGGGAGAAGGGACACAAGCTCACCTTGCCCTCTGCAGCAGATGGCTGAATTGGGGGCCTGGCTCTGGGGGCTTCTCCTGCGGCTGGCCGGTCATGCTGCTCTCATGCTGCTGGGCAGGTGGGAAGAGGAGACCTGGTTCTGTGGGAAAAAGAGGAGGAGAGGTCACTTCTTCATCGTTGGCTCCCAGCTTTCCATCACCAGCCCCAGAGGACACTATCCAGAAGCCCTGGGACTTCCTGGGGATGGCCTCGCCACTCTCGGGTCACTGGGGACAGGCAGGCCTACGCTAGGCAATGTTTCCCACGCCCTCCGTGTGCCAGGCAGGGCTCTAAGGGATGAGGCTATGAAGATGAACCACACGCAGTCCCTACTCTCAAGAAACAGTCTAGCAAGACTAGTTTCCATTGCAATGTAATGTGGCAAGTGCTGTGATTCCCCCAAATTCATTCAACAGCCCACCTGTCCCACAGGGGAGGAGGGCAGAGGCAGCTTACAAGTCAACAGCACAGGGCTTCTCAAACTGTATTTGTGATGAAGGACCAGCTGTCTTTATTTATTTTTTTATTTTAAATCTTTATTGTTCAGATTATTACAGTTGTTCCTCTTTTTTTCCTCCATAGCTCCCCTCCTCCCAGTTCCCACCCCACCCTCTGTCCTTACCTCCTCCCTTCTCATCCATAGGTGTACGATTATTGTCCAGTCTCTTCCCTCACCCCCAACACCCTTTTCCCCCCGAAAATTGTCAGTCCAATCCCTTTCTATGCCTCTGATTCTATTCTATTCACCAGTTTATTCTGTTGATCAGATTTTTTATTCACTTGATTTTTAGATTCACTTGTTGATAGATATGTATTTGTTGTTCATAATTTTTATCTTTAGTTTTTCTTCTTCCTCTTCTCAAAGGATACCTTTCAGCATTTCATATAATACTGGTTGGGTGGTGATGAACTCCTTTAGCTTTTTTTTTGTCTGTGAAGCTCTTTATCTGACCTTCAATTCTAAAAGATAGCTTTGCTGGGTAAAGTAATCTTGGCTGTAGGTTCTTGCTATTCATAGGACCAGTTGTCTTTAATTTCCAGCCCATCACAAATGAATACTTTTATAAAACACGAGAGCCCAGTGCATGAATTCGTGCACATGTAGGGTCTGGTGGGCCCCACCCCTGATTGGGGGTGAGGAGTGCAATCTGGGGCAAGGCCAGCTTGGGGGGGGGGGAGCGGGAAGCTGAGGACAGTTGGCCAGCTGCCGCCGCCCCTGGTCAAACTCCCAGTCAGTCTCAAGGGGATAATTTGTATATTAGCCTTTTATTATATAGGAGAATGAAAACAAACCACTAGAAAAATAAAATGAAAAATATTCAAAGTGCAAGCCTACTTTTTAATTGTTCGATTCAACTAATGACTCTGTCATATCAATATGAAAGTTTCGACGTGCTTACTCCCAGTATCTGTACTTTATTATGGACCAGTGACGTTTGCAGACCAGCGCCATCCCACGAACCACAGTTGAGCAGCATCACTATAGTAAGCGTTTACAGAGTGCAACTTTTCCTGAGCTGCCTGGCTGGAAAGAAAAATGTCAAATTTGCCTTTTGGACTAGCCTTCAGAGAGTTCGGCGAGTCTCTCTCCAGGAAGGAGAGCCACGGCAGGGACTTTGGGCAAGTGTGCGCTTGGGGTGATGGACAGAGGCAGTGGGTTCAGGCAACAAGAGCAGGAAGCTCACGGACTCTGGTCAGAGCGGTGCCTGCAGCCCTGTCCTGCTCCATCCGGGACTTCCAACCCTCTGTGACAAGCCCAGCCTGAAAGTAAATCATTTCCAAAATGTCACGGCAGCTGCTGGTGTTCGTTCATCCTATTTAATGCCATAAAAATGATTTTTTTTTTTTAATAACTTGAGAAATCCTTTGTCGGTGGCAGCCAGTTCCAAAAAAAGCCTGTGAGTGCCTGTTGCCTTAATACTCAAGGAAGAGATTACAAGTCATTTTCACCCATTTGAATGTTTAAGAGAAGGTATTCACTCCTCTAAGCTCTCAGCTTTTAAGTAGTTCTTATTTTAAACTTTATAAGGAAATAACTCTACCAAAGAAAAATTCTTTTCAAAGTCCTTTTAAAAAAAATAATGCAAACACACATACACCCTCACTCCCGGCTTCAAATGCTAAATCATCTGCAATTCGGGAGTTTGCTCATGAAATTCGAGTGATAAGCACATCGTAAGCATTCCTACGGCAGCAGAATGCTTTGGAAGCCATGTCTGTGATGTTACAAAGATTGTATATCATTATCTCTGAATGTTGGCCAAGAGAAGGCTATGGAAATAACTATTTATGTACAAATAAGACAATATAGCAACTGGATAGCAGACCATGGCATGGTGGGAAGCAGGAATGCAGTTCCCAGCGCGTCCATGAATACATGTGCCGTCCTCACGCTCAGCCTGGGAAAGTAGCTCTCCAAGGTCCCCCACAGCAGCATGAGTCCTTGGGAGTCGTTTCAAGGGCAAGCGTTAGGCCTAGTCACCTTTCAGTGGTCATCTGCTGAATGCCAGGTGCTGAGCTAGACTGTAGGGTTCTCAAGATCCCGAGAGAGACACAGAAACAGATCATTACGGGCCCTCCCCACCGCCCCCTGCTAAGAAGAGTCTTTCGGCTGGAGTTAAGGAAAAGGATCGGAAGGTAACTCCCGTAGCTCAATCCACCTATCCAACCAACCATTCGTTCATCCCACGTTGACTGAGAGGCTGGTACGTACCAGGCAAGTACAAGGTGTTAGGCGTACAACAGTCAAGACCAAGGCAGCCACTGCCTTTGTGAAGCTTAGAGTCCAGAGGGGGAAACCAACATTTACAGATTAAAAAGGACTCCTAAAAAAAGGACTCAACTACGATATGCCCTAAGGAAAAGGCTACTGCTATAGCAGCAAATGATAGGGTCAGTGGTCTTTCCTAAGGAACCAGTCTTTCATCTGAGCCCCAAGACTGTAGGAGTGAAACGCAACGGGGAGGGCAGCAGAGAACCTGGGGAAAGGTGCTGAGACGAGAAGCTCGGTCCGTTCTAGCCACAAAAGGACGTTCTAACAGGATCAAGTAGGTCCTGGACCTTAGACCACGTTTCCGTCACTGTTGTACTCAGGGCAAGCATTTACAGTGTGCGGGTTCTTTATAAGGTGCATATCTGCTTAATTCTCCCTCATCTTAGGCCGGCGTCCACTTTACACAAGCGTTGGGACTCAGCGATGTTCTCCTCAACAGCAGTAACTTGGCTAACCCAGTTGGGCCGATGGTAAACTGGGTAGTCAGTGCTGACAGTGAGTGTGGGTTTGGGGAGGTGGGCGAGCATCCTGTCATTAGGTTCATTGCGGGAGAAGCCTCAGGAAGGCTGTGGCTGGACAGGTCACACAGTTTAATGCACAGAACATTAAACCTGGGTTCAAATCTGACCGGCCCTCACTGGCCATTCTCTGTCAGACGGGGTTAGCAGGGCCCTCCCTGCAGGGGCCCCCAGCCAGCAGCAAGCATGCAGGTCCCACACAGAACTCGCTGCCTGGCCCCCAGAAGGCCTAGGACGTGGGGCTGCATTACTATCACTTCAGACTGGTGGGCGGAGGCAGCCATGCCTCTCCCGGACTGGATTATCGGCAGAAATCCATGAGATGATTTCCCATCCAGTACAGGGGCTGCAGGGCAGCTTTGCAAGGGCACCGGGGGCAGCCACCACGGACCAGGGGCCTGGAGACTCTCCAGTGCTTGGTGTGTGTGTGCCCTCAAAGGTTCTCAACTCCGCAGCAGTGCTGTCCCTGCCGAGCCACACCTCAGCGTTCCCGGGGTTCAATCTCCCCAGAGGAATCCCGATGCCACCCCTGGGACTTATGGGTAGGTCCCCCAGGAGCCAGGCTGGCAGCCAGCAGAGTTCTATTTCTGGTTCCACCAGGAATGAGCGGGGTTCCCTTGGACAAACAGCCGAGTCCCAGATGACAGAGGAGATGTAACGGCTATGCCATCCTGAAGGCCTCATACAGGCCAGGCGTGTATGACTTCACAGACAGCTCCAAGCCCTATTAGGGCACCAGCAATGTCTGATCCAAAAAACAAAAAAAAATACCACCCAAGGATTTTTTTGGAGGGAGGGAGAGAGGGAGGGGGAGAGAGAGAAACATTGATGAGAGAAATACTGATCAATTGCTTTCCGTACACGCCCTTACTGGGGATTGAACCCAAAACCTAGGTATGTGCCCTGACCAGGAATCGAACCTGGGACGGTTTTGGTGACTAGGACAACTCTCTAACCCA
>PVJC01000326.1:0-78758 GCA_004026665.1 Murina feae
AAAAAAAAAAAAAAAAAAAAAAAAAAAAAACATGACCAGTGTATTTGGGAGTAGGAGGTAATACAGTAAAAATCACAGAGACGCTGGGAAGTTAGTAGTGCTGTGGAATCTGTCGAAAGACTGACTTAATTAGAGCTTGTTTTTGAAAAATGGCACCGCCTTTTAAAAAAGAAAACCAGGAAAGTTTTTGTGAGAATAATTAGTCAGTATTCAATATTCATGTGTATCACTATCTTTTATTTTCATCCATTCATTTCTTTTCGATTTCATTGACCAACGTTATTGTTTGTGTTCTGTCTGTTTAGGCCCTGGGCTAGGTGCTGAGGAAGCAGAGATTCCTTTAACAAGGGCTTTACCTTGAAAGAGCATTAAAGTATAATTGAGGAGGTGGTTGACAGGCATGTAAACATCTCAGTTCCCTGAAGGTTGGAGGTAGATTTTTATGAGAGACTGTAGGAGAATGAAAAGAAGAATTGGTCATATTTTTCCAGTTGGCAGTTGGGGTGGGGAGTCAGAGAGATGTGACCTTTGAATTGAGACCAAAAAGGTGCAGAGATGCTCACTAGGTAGACACTTAGGGTAAGGATGTTCCAGGGATAAAAGACCATGAGCAAGACAAGATTAGATATTTCTCAGCCATCATACTGGTATTTACCCATTCTAAGGTGCACATATTTTCATACCGGCACATGTCTGAAATCACAACACCATGCACTAGTTTAATTGACAGTGCATGTTCTTACTGGTACATAAAACGATGGTGGGCTTTACAATATACAGCATCTTAGATTTGATGAAATAATGTGTGAATATGCTTTGCCTCCAAGTAGTATTACTTGGGTGTGCTGTTCTAGCTGCTAGTATGTCTTTGTTTTAGAGAGCCTTTTTACTGAGGTGGAAGCAGGCATGAAATGAGTGAGTTGCTTAGATAAATATATGACATTAAATTTGACAGAATACCTGACATCTGTAGTAGTTTTTAATAGCCATGACTGGTAGGGATAGTTCCTGGGGAGATATTTTGAGTGTCTTTTATATTGGACTAGGCTATGGACCATAACCATTTTTTTTTTCCTGAGGTAAAAAGGGATTTGAAAAGCAAATGGCATGTAGTTTTATGGAATTTATAAAAATACTAAGTTCATGGTCATTGGATAAAAGTATATTCATTTTTCTTGATAAGAAGATGAAATTCTGATGGTACAGTGTTATGTGAGTTATGGGAGCAGACCATCCATAACTTATCTTTCAAAGCACTAGAAGATGCATCAGATATAAGCTGCAGGGGAAGAGGTAGAGGGAAGGTTCTGGTTTGTGTATCTTTAAAAAAAATTGGGAGAATTTTTCACTTAGAGCTAATTAAGCATCCAACACCTAATCACCCAGGTATCATGAAAATATACCCCAGTGGAATCTGTTTCTGCTCTATTAGAAAATCCCTGTGCGGCCTTGGGCAAGTCAGTGACCACTTGGATTTTAGTTTTCAGAGGGATGGACTCCAGCAGGCTTCTTCCAGCTGAAGACGCTGGGACTCTCCCAGCACTTTTAAGGTCTGATTTCACTGATGAGAGCATAGCCATTGCTGTAAGGTCTTGTTTATCCTTCAGTTTTGTGGGCTCTATGAAGAGAATATTACAAAAGATGACTGTCGTCTTTGGGTCTATGGATTTAATTTTTGGGAAAACAAAACAGGAAATTGTATCCTCTAAGACTAAGGAAAGTTACAGTGCTGTTTTCCACCTACGTTTTATCCGAAGTATATCAATGAGAAACATGGGGAATCTGGTGAGAAATATTTAGGGCCTGATCTGTTCAAAACTGAGGTCATACTTATTTTTGTTCATTCGAAATGGGAACAGAGTGTACAGTCACTGAGACTTGACCAGGTAGTTTGCAAAAATAAAAAAAAATGTTTGTGGAAGTACATCCATGTAAAAAGAATGTCTAGAACGATTCAACCATTTTTATTTTTTTGTAAGTGAGTCATGACAGTGTTTGCTTTTCTCCTTTTTGCTTTTCCCTTCTCCCTAAGGACACAGATTTTTGTGGGTTTCTTTTTTTCTTTTCCTTTTGGGTATGAACCAAATTTTACTACATTCAAAGATTGTTACAATGAAAATAAAAACCTATGTCTAATTATAATGAAATGAGTGTTATGTATATGAGTGTTTTGTATATGGCTCTTATCCTGATTTTTTAAAAATCGGCTATATGTCCAATGACAATGTGTTGGGATGAAGAGGAGAAAAAAAGAATGGAGAGATAAGAGCCAGACTCTCTCAAAGAGGCTTTTTGGAATGTCAGAATTGGAATGAAGTAAGCCAGTTAAAATATTAGCTATTCTAGAATAAACTTGGTTTGATATGAGTAAGCCCACCCATCTACTTGTCATTTTAACCCTTTAGGTAAGGAGGTGATAAAAATAATGTAAGTGGACATTTGTATACAGAAAGAGCAAAATGTAAGCACATTTTGTATGTGGTGATTCTAGGTGAGTTGTAGCATTATGTTTTTTTTTTTTCATTGCAATTAGAGGAAGCTTTTTGGTGATACCAATACTAAAAAAACAGATCCAAGGACTGTCTCTAAAAATGAGACCTGATAGAAGTGTGCACATGTGTGCATTTACTGATTTCTGATGTAAGGGACATGAAATCTAACCTGATTCATTTATTTTTAGGGGTTCTTGGCTTTGGGCCTCAGTGCAAGTCCATTGGAAAAGGCAGCTGCAACAATCTAGTGGTCACCAGCAGCCCCATGATGGTTCAGCGACTGGGACCCATTTCACCTCCAGCAAGCCAGGTCTCTACAGCATGCAACCAGATCAGTCCTAGCTTACAGAAGGCAATGAATGCAGCCAACCTGAATAGACCTCCTTCAGATACCAGGTCTCAAGTTACTTTTATTTCCCCCTTATTATGGTATAATCATGCTCTGTGAGTGTTTTCCCTTCCCTTCTTGAACACACACACACACACACACACACACACACTCACTTGCTTAAGCTACCCTTTTAATTTGAGCTTTTTTAGGGGCATGTGCATAAAAATCAAGTGGGTGCCATGTCATCTTAATTTGGAGGAATGGTTTAGGTGGTTTAACACATGCTGTCTTGTGATGTGAGTAAAATGAATGCCCAACTTGAGATGTTGGGGCCTCCCTCTTGACTGAACTCCAGTGAATTAATTTGTCTCTTCCTGGTGAGGCAAGTCATGTATCAAGGCCTAGAAAATTGAGATGTTCATGTGCATCTATCTTACCTGTTCATTTTAAGTGTGTATGTTGCAATGTTTCCAGGCTGCTTTGTAACTGTTTTGTTTATAAATCTAACCCCCTATCCACCCATCTACCCAAGTACCTTATGTCTGCATAGTATACTAGTAATAGTTAAAGTTTAGGAAGATAGTAGAAAAAAAATGAAGATTGAAATCAAGATTGAATTTCAAGACTTTATGATGTGTCTGGGATGACATACTTTCAGGTATAAGTTACATAACATTTCAATACAATGTCTGATTAGGTGCTAGAATAAGTAGGTCTAATAAATGCTGTGTATCTCTCCATAAGGAGGAAATTAAATAGGAAAAGGTAAACGGCCCCTCAGACAAATATATCTCTTAAGGCTGATATCAGAGGGGGCATGAAGACAATGCTGTGCAGTGTGTAAGGTCCATTTCTATGTTTGAAATGAATTATTTTATCTTCTAGAAGTGCATTTTTGGAAAAGCTCAATCCAAAGTTTTTGCCTTAGTCCTGGCTCTGTTGTAACTGATTTTGCAAAGGGATTTGACTCCTGGACTGGACCTGTGCTTCCTCTTCTTAGAGAGGAGGGTGCTGGAAATCTACTGAAAAGCCTTGCAGTTCTGGGATCCTGTTTCTTCTACTTCTTCCTTCTTTTCCTTCTGTCCCTCCTTCCCCTTCTTGTAACTCTGCACTTTCCTCCTACCTGCTGTTTGAGACTCAGAAGTCATAGCTCCTGGATAACTTTTTATGCCAATTTTTTTTCGTGATAGGGAAACTTGTTTTTCACCTGAGATTTTTTGTGAGGGGAAGCTGCTGCTGTCATTTCCCCATTGATGATTAATGCCTTGAGGGCCTTCTCAGACTTGCTGAATGTTGCATGTAAAATTAACTGTACTCATGGGGTAGGTGTCATTGGAAAGCCTTCAGCTCTCTGTCGGTGGCAAGTCCAGCCTATGCCTAGAAGGCAGAGAGTCATAATTAATGGAGAAACTGATGGGTAGGCCTGGCATAAGCTGCTGCAGCCATCTATCTAATGCAGTCTCTTGACCAGGGAAGTGTTATTATGTCAGTGTTTTCTGCCATATTTACTTCCTTAGCATAATTTTATGTCCTTAAAAGACAACAGCGTAAAGATGCACTGACATATGTTTTTGACTATGTATTCTGTGAGTCCTTCTATTGAAATAAATCTTTTTGCAGGATGGGCAAAAAACAGGAGTTGGAAGGGGGCTTGGTGAAGTATGAAACTTACTTTTAGCAATTTGAAAAGGTCACATTTGTAATGCTTGGTTTGTGTGTTCTTTCAGAGGAGAGAAAGGACAGGAAGCAACAGTTCAACTTGAAGGTGTTTGCTGCCTAGAAATAAGGATGGAGAGAGAATCAGCTTTGTTTTTTATCCAAGAGGAGAGTGTTATGGAGTAGGGGCAGGAACTGTTCAGTTTGAATTATGACCACCTTATAGACAGCTATAAATTTTAATGTTTTTCTTGATTATCTGTGTAATTCTTACTTATTATAGAAAATATGGGAAAGCACAAGGCAGTAAATAAATGATAGTCATCCTGCATCTGACCATGCACAGGCAACTATGGGTGGAATTTTGATATACAACCTTCTAGTTATATTGCAAACACATAAGCATAGGTTTTTCTTTGTATCAGATTGATCTAATAATCTACATAGTGTTATAATTACTTTGTTTAGTTAATATAAACTCTTTCTTTTGTAACAGAAGTCTTCAGCGTCATATAATGGCTTCTTCCTACCTAAGATTCCATTTTATTTAAAAAGTATATAAATACAACTATAATTTTTATCAGTCTTTTGTTACTGAGCATTTGTTTTCTCTTTATTTAAATATTTTAAATAACACTGTACTGGCTCAATCCTGTAAATAGTATTTTGTTGCTTATTTCTGGTTATTAGAATAATTTCTCAGAAATAAGATTTGCTGCAAATGTATAGTTTTGAGCCTTTTGATGTGTATTCTTCAGTGTACCACAGAAAAGCCTTACCCATTTATAAACTCACCAATAGTCTTGAAAGTTTCTGCTTCCCCATATCTTATCAAATATAGGAATTATTATTTTTATTACTTTGCCAATTTGATGTGCAAAATGTTATTTTTTAAAATTTGCATTTCTTAATTATTGATAACGTTGAGTAGATAGTATAGATTTATTGACTGTATTTCTTCTTTTGACCCCCATGAGTATTTTTTTTCTGGAGTGCTTCATCCTGGGAAAAGCACTCATCCTTAGTTTTGTCTGTGTACTCCAGTGATGAGAATCATACCCTAATGCTGTACATTTGCCTTCATTAATTTCCCAACCATTTCTGACTAGCCCTACTTAATGAGAAATGCAAACTATACCTCACCCTCCTAAAGATCCAGGAGCCATTCTTGATTTAGGCATTGCAAACACTCTGCAAAATGAAGACCGTCGTATATATTTTCCTTGAAGTGTTGAGGCTGAGGCGCTGATAGATAACCTCATTACAGTCACTTCATATACAAATCTGGCAAAAGTTGGAAAGTAGAAGAGATTGCATACTGCTTGCCTGGGTTTTGTATATGTTTAGTTTTGCTAGTGCTTTCATATCTATTGTGGTCCTATATTTTGTGATTGAATATTTATAAACTTCCTGCAAGTATTATCCCTATTTTATAGATGATGATTCCAAGACACAGAAAGTCTAAAGACTTTGTCTTGTATCACTTAGTTTTTCAGTTATAAAGTTGAACCATGAATGTAATAATGTCATTCCAGATCAAAAAGGCACCCATTTTTCTCTCCTAAACCAGAACTCATTGAGGTGATTTCTGGGGATGGAATTTCCTTGAGTTTCCTTTTGGGTTGTCCACAAAGCTCAGAGGAGGCCAAGGGACTGAGAATGGAGTCTGGGCTCTAGGTTCTAACACTTTATAAACCACTATAGGCCCGGTGCACAAAAATTTGTGCACTTGGGGAGGGTGTCCTTCAGCCCAGCCTGTGCCCTCTCGCAGTCTGGGACCCCTCGGGGGATGTCCACCTGCTGGAGTGCCTGGCCAGCCTGGGTGAGGGGCAGAGGGCCATTTAAGGGTGCCCACAGCTCCTTCAGGGTTCAGAACCCTACTGGGGTGCCTGGCTAGAAGCACGTATCTGGGATTTATTTAACTTCTATAATTGAAACTTTGTTGCCTTGGTTCTCTTCCCCCCCCCCCCTCCCCCCCCCCCCCGCTAGAAACTTGGGTTGCCCCTGGCAACCCAAGGTATCAGCCTGACAGGTATCTGGGGTTTGTTTATCTTCTGTAATTGAAACTTTGTAGCCTTGAGTAGAGCTCAGGGCCTGCAGGGCCCTGGCTTCCTCCACTGCTGGAGCAACTCCAGCTCCGTGGCTGCTGCCATCTTAATTGAGTTAATTTGCATAACTGCTCCTGATTGGCTGGTGGGCGTGGCTTGTGGGTGTAATGGAGTGAGGGTTAATTTGCATATTACTCTTTTATTAGATTAGAAGATTCTGTATTTCGATGCAGTACTAATTCTTCCAGAGGATAACTCTCTCTCTCTCTCTCTCTCTCTCTCTCTCTCTCTCTGTTTGAGGAATTGCACATGATCTATAAGTTAGTATTTCTTTTGATCTTGGCCTTGAACCAAGCCATTCGCTTTGGCCATCACTCCTTTTATGGCCCCATGAGACTTACTGAATTCTTGCTTCACTAACCACTCTAACTTGTTTCACTGATAGTTTCTGAATTTTTCATAATGGTTTCATTTTGTTTGAGCTATATTGCTTTTCTTTCAAATAAAGCTCCAAATTAACCAGTCACCAGAAATAATATCCCAAGGATCAGATGACCATATGGAAATGGAGATTGCTCTCAGTAAGGTGACAGAACCAGAGCTCTTTATCACTTTCTTTCCCATAGGCCTGGTGTGCGTAGCAGCAGGGGATATAAGAGAGAGTCCCTTTGGAAACTTTCACAGTCATTCCGCATATTGTTGCAAAAAGAGAACAGAAAATGTGGGTTTCAGTCACAGCTTGTGTGACTTTAAGCCTGTTATACCAGGTCCTTTAATCAAGCAGAGCATTATGAACCACATGTGGGGAAATCAGTGGAGGATGTATGTGGTCCAACTGGTAGGTGATTGCCTATCAAATGTTGCTTCATTTGTACTTCTATAAGGAATTTTTTTGTTTTTAATCCTCATTAGAGAATATTTTTTCCATTGATCTTTAGAGAGTGTGACAGGGAGGGAGGACAGAGGGAGAGAGAAAAAGAGAGAGGGAAGGGAAAAGAAAGCCATATGTGAGAAAGACTCATGGGTTGGTTGCTTACCATTCAACCCAACCAGGGGACTGGAATATAACCTGCAACCCTTTGGTGTGAGGGCCGATGCTCTAACCACTGAGTAACACACTGGCCAGGGAGTTTGGTCCTTAAGAAGAAGTTATTTTATTTATTTTTTAAATATATTTTTATTGATTTCAGAGAGGAAGGAAGAGGGAGAGAGAGAGAGACCTTAATGATGAGAGAGACTCATTGATTGGCCGCCTCCTGCATGCCCCACATTGGGGATCCAGCCTGTAATCTGGTCATGTGCTCTGATGAAATCAAACCATGACCTCCTGTCTCATAAGTTGATGCTCAACCTCTGAGCCACGCCAGTCAGGCTAAGTAGAATTTATTTTACTTAGTTACTAACTATTTATTTACTTTTTAATCAACAGTTTTTTGGAAACTTACGTATCTTAACACTCTGGTGGGTGCTGGGGAAGATGAAATTGATCCCTTCTGTGGAAAGGCTTTGAATTTTATTGAGGAAGTTAGCTATGTTTAAGGCACAGTACAGCCAGCTAGTGTATAACATATTTGGAAAGAGGACTCTGATTGAGAGCTAGTGTATTTGGGGGAGGTTATGGGTTAGAACTCTGAAAGGTAAAAGATCTGGGTAATTGTACAGGAGGGTTGAGGGCCTATAAGTAAAGGCCATTTGTTGGAAATGTTATTCTTATGTTGAGAATTTTTTACGTATGTTATTGCCTTAGTGAATAGAATATAGACTTTGCTTTCTGAAGAAAAGCATGTGATAACTGTCTTAGAAATTGATGTTTGAGGAGTTAAGGAACATACATACCTGCATGGGGTTATGCTCAGATTTAAATTGAGTTGTAGTTAATTATCATTTAAGTGTCATTTGAGAAAAGTATGAAATATCTCTGGACAATGGAACAAATAAACATATCTCAGTGTAGGCTGCCCTTACACCAAATAATATAATTACATATACAGAGTACATACAAGTGGATAAATTACTTTCTGCCTGCTATTTGTTGCTTAAAAATCTGAAATGCTTTAGTATGACAGTGACCAGGAAAATGCAGCATTTGAGAATGTTCTGTAAACTCTCTCAACCTTGGGGCATAAAGCAAAGTCAGTTGTCTTTGCCTCAGATATGATACAACTACTGATTTTTCTTGGGTCAGAAAGCAATTCCTGAATCTCCCTGGGGAAGGGACCAAAAGGTCCTTGACATTCAATCACTAGGAACCTTCACCTGAGCTCTGCAGGGAGAGCTGCACGCTGCAGGTGTGCTGGGAAAATAATTGAAAGTGTCCATGGGGAATTCAGAAACAGATGGTTCAGAAACCACTTTGGGGCTTACAAAAGGACTTCAGCCCGAATATAAGGATGTAGACCAAGAAAAAAAATCTGTGTCAAGGGCAACTGGACGTACATTCCTGCTGTGTTTGTCATTGGTAAACATTACTTCACCTGATGGAAACATCACATCCATAATGGTGTTATCTATCACCTTATACTGTGCATTTCGGAGCTGAGATATTTTCTGGCTAATATCTCATGCTTGTAGAAAACAGTGTTCCTGGTTTCCATTTTATAAAAAGGAGCAAGAAGAGCAGATGGGGTGAGAATGCTTCTCTTTTCCCTCAGTTCCTTTGAAAGTAATATATGGGAAGATATATATAACTTTGTTTTTGATTAATTTTTTGTCAGAAAAAAGATCTCTAAAATCCAATGTAGATACATATAAGTAAGCCAGGTTTTTATGATATTTATCATGTCTGATTGAGAAATACAATGAGTTATTTCTAGCTTTTGTAACAAATTTTCCATCCAAGGGACAAAGGTTTTTTTCTTCAGTGATTTTTAAGGCAATGATGCCATAGTAAGGCAAAATGAATTTTAAGGTGGCCAGGCTTCATTAGAAACTGTTTTGATATGCAGGTAAATACTATTACATGAGGCATGCTTTGAAAAAGGGTAAGAAGAACAGGAGAAGGATTGTTGCAAAGTGAAGAAATTATTATATATCCTGGATGCCATTTTGATTCCCAGGTTTTACTTTTTTTCAAATCAAGCATGGGTTTATGTTTTACCTTACCAAATTGATCTTCCTAAAAGACTGGGACTTCATGTGGACTTGTATTCCGTGTAGTGTGTTGCACACAATAGGTACTTAATAAATACTTGCTTATTTGGTTTGCCATGACACAAGCATCAATAATCATTCCCAGGTCTTGAATTTTTCCAATACATTAAAAAATGTTTAAAAAATAAAGCAAGGACTATTTATTATCATTAAAGTATTAAGATTATGTATAACAATTGATCTTTTGTTTTATTAGTCTGGTGAGCATTAGCCTTTATTGTTCTTGGTAAAATGTTATTTACCTGGAACTAAAAGCCTTGGTGTTATCTTAGCCAAGGAATGTGTGTTTAGCCGAGAATGTAATTAGGGGAACTACTTAAGGGATTGTCAATGTTCTTTTAGCTCTTAAGCAATTTATATCCTGCTCAAATGTTTGTCTTTTTTCCCCCCTTCTGGCTGCTGTTCTAGGTCCCTTATTTCACGTGAATCTTTGGCATCCACGACTTTGAGTCTGACGGAAAGTCAGTCGGCGTTGAGTGTGAAACAAGAGTGGACTCAAGGCTACAGGGCTCTCCCTTCGCTCTCTGCCAACCACAGCTCTCAGAATGGCACTGACCTAGGGGATCTCTTTAGCCTTCCTCCGGGGACAGCCATGTCCAGCAACAGTGTCTCTAACTCTTTGCCAGCCTACCTTTTTGGCATGGAAAATAGCCACTCTCCTTACTCTAGTCCCCGCCACTCTTCAGCCAGGTCACATTCGGCCCGCTCCAAGAAGAGAGCCCTGTCCCTGTCCCCACTGTCCGATGGCATTGGCATAGACTTCAATACCATCATTCGCACTTCTCCCACATCCTTGGTCGCCTACATCAATGGGTCCAGGGCTTCCCCGGCCAACATGTCCCCGCAGCCCGAGGTCTATGGGCATTTCCTGGGGGTGCGCGGGAGCTGCATCCCCCAGCCATGTGCAGTGCCCAACAGCCAGAAGGGTGTGCGGATGGCCGGCAGCAGCCTGGTGCTCCCGTCTTACGGGGATGACTGCGCGCTGGAGTATGAGCGCATGCAGCAGCTGGAGCATGGAGGCCTCCAGCCCCTGGTTAACAACATGGTGGTACAACATGGCCTGCCCGGGCCCGAGAGCCAGCCAGCCGGCCTGCTGAAGACTGAACGACTGGACGACTTCCCAGGAGGGGCTCTAGACCTGCCCTCTGCGTCTCCTCTGCCTCCTCTGCCACCCCAGCCCCAAGGTCCCCCTCCCCCCTACCATGCCCACCCGCACCTGCACCACCAGGAGCTGGTGCCCCATGCCCAGACACTGGCTCTGGAGGAGGATGGGGACATGGATGATGTGGGGACCAAGCACTGCTGTCGCTGGATCGACTGCAGCGCCTTGTATGACCAGCAGGAGGAACTTGTGCGGCACATAGAGAAAGTGCACATAGACCAGCGCAAAGGGGAAGACTTTACCTGCTTCTGGGCTGGGTGCCCTCGGAGGTACAAGCCATTCAACGCCCGCTACAAACTGCTGATCCACATGAGAGTCCACTCCGGAGAGAAGCCCAACAAGTGCACGGTGAGTTTTCCAAAGCCCCTGGGCACCCCTGGAAAGGTCATGTGTTTTTCCACAGTTGGCCCACAAGTCAAGGGACATTTTCTCTTTTTATGAGATTTGGATGGTGCATGGGAGTCTAGGTATCCATGAGATTTGACTCCTCTTTTGTGTGAGGAAGGGGAACGTTTCTTTAATTATTAGCTTCTGGATATCCCTTTGCTTCTTGATTCTGTTCTGCAAATGTAAATGATCTACCATGTCAGGGGACATTGATCTGCCACAGCGCCCAAAATGTTGGAAAATAGATGTCTGCCAGGCACCAACGTGAAGTTGCTGCAATGTGCAGGGCAGAGGAATGAATACACACTGCACCCCCAGTAAACTTTATGTCTTTTTCAAAGCAAATGTTTTGGGATTTTTCTTTCTCTCTAATGACCGAGCTAGTAATGGGGTCGGGGCAGGCTGGTTCTGGTATTTGAAAGGAACTTACATTTAGCCACTTGGCTAGTAAACACCTCTTGCTTGCCTCCACACTGCAACTCTAGGGTTGTGAAGCTAGTTAATGATTTATAGCTGGCATAAAACACCCAGGGGATGCCACAGGGGCAGAATCTCATAGGATCTCACTGAACTTTGAGGACAGAGAATTTTGTAAAGTAGTATAGTAGAAAGAACCAAGAGTCTCTTTGGCATTGATGGAAGTGAGCATGGTGTCTCTTTTTTCCGCTGCCTCCCCCTTTCACAACATCAATCCTGCAACTATCTCTGTTTCTTGGCAAAATTGACTCTTTTTAAATAATATGGCTCTGAAATGATTTCACAATCATCTCACACCTCACAGAAACCCTCTGTATTTATAAGCAGGACATCACCCTTGGGATCCCAGACAGCTTTGCACAATCTCAGACAGCTCACTTAACTCTTGGAAAAAAAGAGTGTGCGTTTTTTTAGATAGACAGGGTTATTTCTTTTAGAGCTAAAGTCTGAGAATCGTAGGTACTCCCTGGATATTGAATATGCTACAGGTCACTAAATGTGTGAAATATATAAATCATCTTGAAAAGGAACTGATTTAGACCAGGATCCCCTAAGACAGAATTCCTTCTTTCTGTAGTATATCTTGATGATAAATCGTCTGAACCATGTGTATGTTGATTATAGATTGGTCAAGTTGTCCCATTCATGTAAAAGCAAACCAAACAGATGATAGCTATAATGCAAGTATTAGACATACTTTTTCATCATTCTGTATTTTTGAAAGAGTTTTAAGAATTTCTGGCAGAATGAAATTGCATTTCTTGTTGTTACATTATGCCCCATGTTGTGATTTTTCTTAAGGAAAACCTGAAGCTGATACATTGTGAAACTGCCAGGTTATATGAGTGAAAAGAATAATTACATTCCAGGCAGAAAAACATTACTCTTTCAGTAGGGTTCTGCATTAAAAATGCTAGAAAGAGACAAGCAATTGAAGGCAATTCCATTTACTCTGCTTGGAACACACAGGCCTATTGCAGGCGGGAAAGACATTTAGTCTCTGAACGAAAGCAGTCCAACCTTTTAGTTATGACTAATCCTGGCTGAAAATAGTGTGCTGGATTTGGTTTCACTGAAAACAACAACACAACAATGATAAAACACCCAAAACACATAAAGGCTTAAATTATCCAGTTATTTTTTGCAATGGGACTCCCAATTTCCCACTGTTCTTAGTTTTGCAAAGGCATATAATAAGGTGACTTTTGTTAAAGTGCATGATGACTATTAAAAATAGAAATACTTAAGTGGAAGAATAAGAGGTGGATGTTTTCATGCCTGTGGAAAGCTTTGCATTGTATTGTCCAGGATGGATATGGGAAGTGATTTCTCTCTCCCCTAAGCTGCCCACTTCCCACTTCTAAATGGAATCCTTGCAAAATTCAGGTTGTGGGATTTATTCCATATCAAATTTAGAACCACAAAGCATTTACTTACACATGTTACAGTGCAAATGTATTTATACAAAACAGGATTTCTTAGGAGCTGACTTACACTGCAGTTCTAGTCTTGGGACTATGTATTTTTAGCAGGAAGACATCCATTTTCATATAACACTTATATATCATGAACATTATATCTTCTGAAAACTGTTATGTTGCTACATGTCATTTACCTGATTTATAAGGCCAAAGCTAACTGGCAACAAATAATTTTCTGTGAAAATTTAGCAGTCTCCTCAAGTTGTAGTCTACTGAGAGAAGACATTGTGCTAAATGTGAATGCACATCTGAAAAAGATGCATTTGTCTGCTTTTGGTAAAACCAGTTGTTACACTCTTAGAATCCAGACACAAAGAACTGTTAAAAGCAAAATGTTTCATCTCCTACTGCTTTGAAATCTGATGGTAGTTGATTCAAAGCTTAAGATCCTTGCCAAGGAAAATGACCACATTCCCCTTTTGGAGACATGCAGTGATCTTTGGGTTTTTGTGGCTGTGTCACATGTTGCAAAAGCTAGGAGCACTTTAAATTGGTTCATGTATGTTCAACACGATTAGTTTTCTGTGAGCCATAGTTAAAGTTAGTCATCATTTTCACTCACTTAGCTTATTGACCCTAGAAAGATGTAGTGACCCAACTGTGCTGGTGACCATGGCTGTAAACAGCACGGTGAGCATTTGGAGTCATGGTAGAAAAGAGTGTGTGAAAGGGCTACTCAGTGACAGCTTGCTTACAGTCAGAGGCTGCCACTGGTGTCCTCCTTTGACCCCAAATTCCATGTCATGCATGGGAGATGCATTCTCAGAATTCCTGATTGTAACTCCTCAGCCTTACCCAGAACTCTGGGATTCTGACTACTTAAGGTTCTAGGTGGCAGAACTGGGATAGGATCATTAATATATTATTTGGTTAACTTACTGGAAGAATAAATTTTTTTTTTCTCTTTCCCATCCAAGCAACTCCGCCCTTCTATATAGCTCATCTTATTGCTTCTACGGAAAGTCAAACTCGGTGCTTTCTTTCCAGGCCTGGCCTGGATTACAGAGATACACCCAGCCAATGGTCAGGGGCTTGAGAAGTAAAGGCCTTGTTAGGCAGACAGGCAGAACTCATTTAAATCAGAAACTGGGATATGGCAATATTATCTTAAGAATATTTGAGTCCATTCACTGCTGTTCACTCATTCAAGTAATTCCTAGGGGCAAAATCTTTCTATTTAAACCTTCCTGAATTTAGATAAACCCCAACACTGATGAACCTTAGAATTAACAGAACTTTTGAGCATTTCTGGGTATAATTGTGCTAAATTTTGTTATGTTTTTCTGAGATGATAAGGTTTCAAATTCCCAAGTCAGAACAAGTCTCAGAGTCTGAATTTCTTTCCTCAACCCCTGTTTCAGATTCCTAAAAGTGTAACCCAAAACTATAGATGTACACTAACCATCTCTAACAGTATCCATATTAATGGTCCCAGCAGAGTGTATGCTGAGCATGTTTTTACCGTAGGTCTTTTTGCTATTAAGTTGAAGAGTGTGCAGTGCCTGGGTAGCATTCCCAGGAGGATGTGTCTTGAATGAGCTGAAGCTTGCTCAAGCGGCTAGCATGCCTCATGAGAAAGCCTATCTGATGGGAGCAGAGTAAGTAGAGGGACATGATCCAGTTGCCAGGATTAGGTACCCTGATGGCTTCCTTCGTGCACAATAGAGAGCAGTTGTGCTGGGAGGTGAGGGAGTGTTAATAAGGGAATTAGGGGAATGTGGGTCGCCACTTAAATTTTGCTTGTTTTTCCTGGATGAATTTTATCCAATAGCAAAAAGGAATTTTGCAAAACTTTTACCCACCCACAGATTTTCACGAAAATGTCACTGACCAAAGGCAGCTTTGAATTTTGTATGAATTGACTCATTTCTCCACAGGCATTTTGCCTGGCAAAATCCAGAGTATTTGCTTTGGCTTGAAGACTGGGCAAGTTTGCTTTTTAAGTAACATTGGATTATGAGTACAAGAAAATAAATACAGAGCTAGGCCATGTCCCCATTCCTCTTTAATAGCCTGATTTATGGGTTCATGGGCCAGTATTAGCCATGAAAGACATTTCTTGAGGAAAAGTAAATTCAGTATAAACCATGGAAGGTTTTTTCCACATCCTTGATTTTGTTATTTCGATAAGACTTGATGTTGATATGGTGACCACAATAATACAAGCAGAAGAGACCTTAGGAAAATGCCATCTAAGCATAATTATTAGTTACCACTCTACAAGTTTCATTTTGGTGCAGTTAATAAGTCCTCATATTGTCAGGTATTGATGAAAGTATGGAGAATGAGGAATACTTGAATATTGTTGGCGAAAGTAAATTGGTATAACTACTTTGGAAAAAAATTGGGAATATCTAGGAAAGAAGAAGATGAAGATATCCAACAAAACCTTGTCTAAGTGTCTCCCCTACCTAGAGAAACTCTTACATATGGTGGCAGGAAGACACACAAACAGGTATTTATTGCGCCTCTGCTTTTAAAATAGTAAATAAACTAAGTATCCATAGATAAGGTAAGTCAATAAACTGTGGTTTATTCCTAATGAAATAATATAAGAGAGTTTAAAATTAATGAACTAGATATAAATCTCTATATAGATTGAATAGAGAGATGCTAATATGCATATATTTCAAAAAAACATGTTGAATGAAAACTTAAATGCCAAAGGATATACACAGTGTAATACAATTTATGCACCTATAATACACACACTAAGCAGTATTATATAGTTGTTATAGGTACATAATTACTTGTGTACATAAAACTGGTGTGGTCAGGATAAACAGTAACCTTAAGACAATGGATACTTCTAGAGAACAAAGAAATAGGAAGAAATAGGATATGGGAATTTTGTTTTATCTTTTTCCCCCCCAACAAGTGAGAGAACTAAAACAAATACAGCAAAATATTAATTTCTTTTTACCTTGGTGGTGGTAACACAGGTATCACAGGTATCTTAAAATAGCTTCTATGCTTTGCTGCCTGTGTTGAAATATTCTATAAGTATACATTTATATTTAAAAGTATAAGAAAATTGGTAAGTATAGCATTAATTCCCTTCCACATATACCATTTTTTTCACATGAGGGGAACAAAGTCTAGAGATTTAAGTGATTTTTCTAAGACTAGTAAATTGTTTGACTGTTGCCTACTTAGTGCCTTGAGTGCAGTGGTCCTTGAATGACTTTGGAATCCCTGAAAGAGTTTTATAAAATATGCACACCTGAGTCCCACCCCCAGAGTCTGTGATGTAATTGCTCTGGGTTGCAGCTTCCCTGATGATTCTAATGGGCAGTCAAGGGTGAGAACTAGTGTTCTCAAAGCTTTCATGTCCTGACATTGAACTCTAGATAAATGGAAGCCTACCTTGTCATTTCAATCAAGGTGTAAGGAGGCAGTGTGTAGGAGAGAGTACATCTTCGTTATCAGCCATACCCTGATAGTGATTAGGGTAATTTCATGTTCCCTTGGAATAAAATTCAGGGATAAGAGATAAGATAATAGAGTGACTCAGGTAGTGGCAGAAGGCTTTCAACTGAGTGTCCATTTCCTATTCAGAATATACTTTCTCTACAATTAGTAGTCAGTTAAGGTTGGGGATGAGACTGTGCTGAGCAATGTCTATCATCACCACCTCCTTGCCTTCCTGAGTTAAAAGTGGAACTGAGAAATCTGTCATATCACTCGTATTTTTGAAGGTAAGAAAAGAGAGTGTTCTGTCTTCCAAATATAATGCAGCTTTTCTGTTTTTAATATAAAGTGATCTTCAAAACATTTTTGATACTCTGGATATTTCTGGAGAATTAGTAAGCTACCAAAATATGTAGTTTTTCTTTTTATCAAATCTTCCTAATGTGATTAAATAAATAAAATTATCATTAATATCCTCTTTGTCTCTTAAGGCTGAAATACCACAAGTGAAACATCTGGTAAAGATCAGAGAGAGTATAGCTTTCAAATTGTATCCACAAGGCATCAGCTTGTGAAATATTTAATGCAAACTCAATAATTAAAATAACTACAACTAAATTACAAGATTTTGTGTCCCCCCCCCCCCTCAACAATTTTACTTAAGAAAGAGATACTGGCATATTTATCTGTGTATATACATGTTCACCACACTGCATAAACATATATGTGTCATCTTAAATTACAAACCTCTTGTAGGTAAAAGCAAAACTGCAGAAATTCTCATCAGAAGGGGTTTTAGCCACAGTCTGTTAGGCATCTGTCAAGTCTTATTTCACATCCCAAAACAAAGTTTAGAAGCCTTCCATTGGTAGGAGCTTAATTTTATTTTCCTTTAGAAGACATTTAATCCACGTTACCTGGGGAGCTGGCCTGTCATGAACTTTGCTCAGTGAAAATACATTTGTGGCAGATTTGGGCAAATGTTTTTTAAAGCAAGTCATGGTTTATGTTTCTTTGCACTGCAATTCTAGGATTAATGAGAAAAAAACCCACAAAACAACCAACAGATAATGAGAGAAACCCTGAGAGGTTAAATATTTGAGGCTTTCTCCTCATTGAGCAAAATCATTAACTACATGACAGTTAATGTTCCTTTTAGCTCATATTTGTTTTGTGGTTTTTCTCTAATTTCCATGCCCCAAAATAATGTTTTTAAAATTAGAAAGAATTATCTAAATCTTTTTCATAAATGATCTAATTAAGGGAATATATTTCAAATCTTTTGAGGTTTATTCCTATATAGATTTAAAAATGTATGTTTCTTAGTTCATTCAAACTGTACCAGTGTGGAAAATTAGTTTGGTAATTTATTAGAGATGCTTTTTGTGACCTTTGGAATATTTTTTGATTACCTGTATTTTGAGTGATCAAGTTGACATCTTGAGTTCAGAAAGAATTTTGAGCTCAAATTCTGTGTGTAGAGGGAAAGACCAAACACATTTATTTTTCCAAAAAAGAGATAGTCAGATTCTCTTTGATCTTCCAGAAGTGTTTCTTCAAGCTCTGAGTAGAATGACATGGAAAAGAGATGTTAATTGTTTTTCCAGGCAGATTTAATAGTTTCTACTGTTGTTACTCAGTCAAGGCATCTAGATTATCAAGAAGACAATGGGTGTTAAAACCCTGGCCATTGGATGTGTTGCAGACACAGAGCACAGGCACGGGCAGGCAGGTTCAAGTTTCCATCTTCTGATCCTGGACTGCCTTTATCCAGAGGAGAGGAGCTGGGTTGATCTAATTGTCATCACTCATATAAGAGGTTGGTGTAGATAGGAATTTGGTGAGAAAGTGGAATGAAACCTGTGTTTCCTGACTTTGCAGCACAGTATTTATTTTTACTTTCTTGGGGCCATATAAAATGTACTTGAGTGGGAAGAATGACTAATCCTTTTGAGGGAGAATTTTGAAGAACTAAAAAAAAAAAAAAAAAAAAGTAAAACTTGTTGAGAAATTAGAACATGAGATGACATGGGTCTGGGTGGGCAAGGGCAATGTGCTCCAAACTTAGGGTGACCATATAATTTATTATTTAAATCAGAACACTTTTGAGAGTAGAAGGGGTTTAGTTATCGGGAAACCAGAATGTATAGCTATGCAAATAATATATGCACTGATGTATTCATACTGGCTGGGCAATGCAAATTGTTTTAATGAAAAATGGGAAGAAACTTGGAGCTATTTTGTAGAGGCTGGGCAGGCTCCTTATTACATATATATATTTCAGAGTGGAAGGAAGAGAGGGATAAGAATATTAATGATGAGAGGAAATCATTGATTGGTTGCCTCCTGCATGCCCCCTACTGGGGATCGAGTTTGCACCTGGGCTTGTGCCCTTAACCTGAATCAAGCCCCGGACCCTTCAGTCCACAGGCTGACACTCTATCCATTGAGCCAAACTGGCCAAGGCTGGAAAGGCTCCTTAGAAGAGGTAACTGGATTTTGAAATAGAGAGTAATCTATAACAAAAAAACGTAGTATACTAATTAGACCAGACAGCTGAATGGCCTTCCAGAAGTCATTCCAGATGTCCTTCCTGACAAAACAGGGATGGGGGCTGAGGCAGAGGTGGTTAGGGGTGATCAGTCAGGCAGGCGAGCAGTTAGAGGCAATCAGGCAGGCAAACAGAGTGGTTAGGGGCAATCAGGCAGGCAGGCAGAGGTGGTTAGGGGTAATCAAGCAGGCAGGCAAGCAGTTAGTGATCAGGCAGGCAGGCAGAGTGGTTAAGGGTGATCAGGCAGGCAGGCAGGCAAGTGGTTAGGAGTGATGAGGCAGTTGGCAGAATGGTTAGGGGTAATCAGGCAGGCAGGCAGGTAAGTGATTGGTAGCCAGCAGTCCCAGGTTGCAAGAGGGATGTTTGACTGCCACTTTAGGCTGGATCCTGCATGAATCCCTGTGGGATCGGGCCTGAACCAGCAGTTGGACATCCCCCAAGGGGTCCTGGATTGTGAGAGGGTGCAAGCTGGGCTGAGAAACCCAGTCCCCACTCCCCCCTTCCCCCCTGCTGCCATGTACAGATTTCATGTACTGGGCCTCTAGTTCTTACAGAAAAAGGGAAGGAGGCCATTCAAGTGGAGGCATTAACACCACGTGATAGCACAGGGGTGTGAAAGAGCCCAGGAAATAAACAAGTCCCAAGTAGTTTGATGACCCAGAATAGGTAGGAGTGGGAAGTGAGGCTGAAAGTTTACCTTGGGCAAATCACAAAGAACTTGTCCTATCCAATAGGGTTGAATGTTTTTAAAATTAGAAAGAATCATACACCTAGTTAATATAAATGCAAATATAGTTAGTATAATAATTAATTTCAGGAAATAGCATCACTGAGTATGCTTTAGTGCATGTAAATTGAAACTTCAATTTCTCCCAAACCATCTCCATTCTCTCTTAAAGTTTATAGTTTAATTCTTCATTAAAATATATCTCTTGACAGCTATCATATAACACAAATTACTCTTATGCCCAATGGTCAGCCAGGGAAACACCTAAGTGGAAACAAGCATAAAAGTGTTTTCTATAATGGACTTTAAAGAATTAAAAACTTGGGGAAGACTAGAGACCAAAGGTATTTGATCAGTGATGTCAAATGATTAAAATGTGGACAGAGGCTGCATACATTGTCGTGTATGAGTAGCCTTCCATTAGTCAAATATTTTCTTTTATAATCTGTAAAGAGAGTAAAGTACTGTTAAACAAAGGTTTGGACTGGCACTCATTATGATAAGCCTGTCAGCCCCTTTTCAAGACCTCCTCCCCAACCCTCCACTGTTTAGATTTATTTGGGATTTTTTTTTTCTTCTCAGACCAAATTAATGCAGAATAGAGCTAAATGTTTGAGATGGACAGAGGATTAAAATTAAGTCAGTTCTTATGAAAATGCATCCGTTCCTGGTGATTCAGTCTGTCTAGACGGGAGAAGGCACAGTGAGAGGCACTGCTTTGCTGCTTGAATTTCCTGCTCTAGCAGCACTCCACTCACCTGGGGTTTAAGCCTTCCAAGGTCAGGCCATTTGTGTGACCTGAGAGCACAGCCTAGAGTCAACCTCAGGGGACTTAAGTGTTCAGAGTGGTCTGCTTCGTCTTGCTCTTGAAACTTACAAAGCAGCATCTCAGACTTGTCACTCCAGAATAATTTTTATTTTAGAATGGTTATTTAAAAGTGCTTTAATTTTTAGTTTGGTGTAAGGATATTGGCCCTCGTAAGCCCATCCTTCTGTGATAAATATTGTTGCTACTAAACTCTCTTCTGTCACTCCCCCCCCCTCCCCCCCCAGTCTCAGTCACAATTTCTAGTGTGAGAAGGTCAAATAAAGGGTGCTTTGTTAGCCGGGAGAATAGATTTTGGGATTGGGGAGCAGTTGCAATGAAAGGAAAATTGGGGGATCCACCTTAAACAACATTCTGAAGTAGAAATTTGTCTTCCATTGCATTTGCAATAACTCCTACTGTCTTCTTCCCTCAGAATTTTGTGGTGTCTCAGGGTCCTCGGTTAATTTCTTATTTTTCTCTCCAGCTATGCAAGGCTTGCTTTTGGGAGAGAACATCAGCAGAGATAAAATTCATATATATGAGTGGTGAATGATTGAGGAAAGATTCAGTGCCCTTGCCCTCTCAGGAGTAGACACATTTTTACTAGGAATGAGGTATTAAACCTCTCCCTTAGAATGAAAACTCCTTCAGGGAAATGGGAGGGGAAAGAAAATAATTTACAAATTCTAAACTACTGGATTACTTTATTCCTCACTATAACTCTTCAGAGTGAAGTCGTTGTGGAGTTTGAGATTCATACTCTGATCTTTCTACTACTGTATACTCAAAGGTCATTATTCACCTTTGAGTCCTCCCACAGTACCTGGCCCAATTATTAAATTAATTCATACTAGACCCCAAATATATATATCCCTACCTACCTACCTATTTACCTACCCTACTGCCTTCCTAGTTATGTGCATATGACTATATATGTATCAATCAGTAACTCCAAATACCCACATACATGGATAATGAAGGGTATACAATGAGGTTTGTTATTCTATTGCTTCTATTTTGGTAATAATTTGACATTTTCTATAATAAAAAGGTAAAAGTATATAAAATATTTTAAACTTACATGAAATAAAATGACAATTTTTTCCCTCCATCACCTCTGAAAATGATACCAGACATTTTTTTTTTCAGGTAACCTGTGTTCTACTAATCTGAAAGCAAACTAATTTTTCCCATTGCTCTTGAAGATCTCTGAAATCCCTCTGCTTAAGAATGAGATGAAAAATATTGTTAGATAATAACATAATATTTAAAAAGACAAATGGTAACAAGAAAGCATTTTTGGAAATATTAAGATAATCCAACTTCTGTAACAGCCAAATCTCAGTGGCTTGATATGATGAAGGTTTATAAGAACTCATGTTCTAATACAGCTTTCTCCCTGTGATCATATAGTAACTCAGGATCCTTCTATCTAAATGCCTCCACTACCTGAGTTTAGGGCGAAAAACAGAATATTGAGGATCATGCAGAAGTTTTTAGAAGCTGATCTAAGCTGATCTAAGCTACACACTTCACTTCCTGCATCTCATTGGCCAGAACTCAGTCACATGATCCCAGCTAATTGCAAGGAAGGCTGGGAAATATGGTGTTTCTGTGTGTGCAGGAACAAGTTGAGTTCAATATTGTTTCTGTCACAAAGAACTAGAAGTGCTGTTCCTACGTCACTCTTGACGGATTTTGATTCTCCTCAGACTTACCCTCATTCCCCAATGACTTACCTTCATTCTCTATATTCTTGAAAATAAGAAACAGTTCAGCCTTGATCTTTGAGTTTTTCATGAGGGGTGTTCCTGTCCCGTTAAAGTGGTTTTGTTACTCTTTTCTTATCAGTCTTGGCTCCTATAACTTGCATTTTAATTTAGTAAATCTTTCTCAGCCCAACCATTTTTAAAATTTACTCTCCAAGGATTCCATTGACACACAGTCACCACTGCTGGGAAAACTCTTGATATCTCAAGTGAATTACTCAGCTTTCCCCACCTTGTCCAAATTACATGTTCTTGGTGCAGAATTCCCCACTGCTCATCGCCTTTCTAAGTCATGAGGATGTGTGATGTCTTTGTGTCCCACAGACACTCACCCTTGAGGGAAATCGGCTCATTATCAAGGGCAGGGTCATAATGAATCATTGAGAGATCCATCATTGTGAGCAGACATTTGGTGTGAAGAGCTATTTTACTCAGACCCTGAAAAGTAATATTCCCCATCTGTTCATGAAGTAGCTTATTGGATACACACAGTGTGGTCATAAATGCTCTCCTATTCTCCGAATGCTTGCTTTTGGTCATGAACTGGCACACACTCAAGGAAAAATGACAATGTGCCTCCCTGGACACTTTTGGTCCATTTTCATAAATATATTCAAACAAAATGAAATTGCCTGGCTCTTTATAATATGTCCTTTAGTGTGCTTGAGCTTGCAAAATTACCCCCAAGGATGACAAATTGTAAACATTGTGCTGGTTCAAGGCCTGTTTCAGTGTTCTGCCGACACTCACCCTTCCTAGAAACATTTAAAGTGTTTTAGGAAAATGAAGCTGGGCAAACAGGCTTATCGGGAGCGACATAAAAAAAAATCATTGATTCTAATTAGGAGGCGTCACATATATAGAAACAAAGCTGCTTTTGTATAGTGGAAAATCTACCTGTTTTCTGAAACACGTAGAGTGCTTTCCAGTGGCTTATAATAATCAGGCTGGCTGACACACTTTCAGGGCCCTGACCTTTTGGCCCATCTAAAGTGATTCATCTGTGCTTGTCCAAACTTGTCAAAGGTGTTGATGGGAGGGGTGCTGGGATACAAGTTGTTATAAAGATGTGACAATGAAACAGGAGCCATTTTCTATTTCTGAACGTCCCAAACTGCATCAGAAATCGAGGTAGCAAGTTCTTGAGACAAGGACTGAGTTTGTTGCAATTATCTCTAGCTATCTCTATAGCAAGTATTTTCTCTCATAGCTTCATCATTGGTGATGGCACCAGCAGCTCAGGATATCAGGATGAGCCCGATCCTTGCTCCACTGTGTGCCCAGGAAGACTAGCTTTCTACTATAGCCCTAGTTTTATGCTATGTACATGGAATTGGGATCTTCAGGATGGAACCAGTTAAGGAAAGAATGTGTAGTATAATCTGAACAGATAATAGAGAAATAACTAATTGTTTACTCTATTGAGGTAGTAACTAAAAATGAAAAACTGTGTTACTTCCACTTTCTGGAACTCAGAACTTCAGAAAAAAATGAATTTTACTAGACCACAGCATCAGGAACATAGATCTTAGCAAATCAATGGACAGTTTAGTTCAAAATTAAGAGTACATATTGACCATTTGGAGTGTCAATGATTTATTTTCAAGGAAGAGTTTCATAAAAGGCATTTTTAGTTGCTTGATTGTACATTTCCTTCAAAGATTGCTTGCTGATTACTATTAGTGAGTAATAGGGTTTGGCAAAAATATATAAATATTTTAAAGCCCATTGTGTTCTGAACAACTGATACTGCTAAGTATCTTGCTGTGCTCCTGCTGTACTTGCAAGTAGCTGTGCCACAGAGTGAAATATTGAAGTTGCAATCTCACTTAATCAAAATTAGAATAGGCTTAATTGAAGGTGTCTGCAATGGGAGATAATTTAAAATTTTTAAATACAGATTTATGCATTAAAAAATTATACTGAACATCTTTTATTCACTTTATTTTGTTTCTTCATTTTACTCAGATACTATGAAAATAATAAAAATAATAAAAATTGTGTTAATATGGAGAAAATTATAAGGTTATTTGTATAATCGTTTCACATAAAGATCTTTTAGATGTTTAAATATTTGGTTTACATTTACATTTTAATGAAGTCATTAATCAACTTATAGGTGTGCATGCTCTTTTTGGTCTCTAAATGTGACCCTGCCATGCAAACAGAAAAAAGGTTCTCTGGTGACTATATTTATTTGACTCATACAACTACTTATTAAACAACTGTTTTATGTCAACCTCTTTTCTAGGCTATGGGGATATAGTAGTGAATAGATCAGTCTCAATGCTCCCTGTCCTTTTGGAGCTTATATTCTAGAGGGAAGATAGTAAATAATGTGGCTATTAGCGGGAAGAAAGTTTCAGGCTGAGAGAATAACAAGTGCAGGGTTGTTGGCCTGGCATGTTCTAGAAACATCAAAAAGGGGGTGGCTAGAATAGAGTGAAGGGAGAAGAGAGAGAAGAGGAGTTCAAGAAAAAAGGAGGGCTGTATTGTTTAGGGCCTTGTCTAAAGAAGATGGTTTTGAGTAGAGGGGTGATAAGATCTTACTTATGTTTTAATACAATCACTGTGCCATTTGGAGAGTAAAGCAGGAAAACCAAACATCCATGAGTGGGATGATTGCTGTTGCCTTCTCTTTGGGCTTCCTTCTTATACCCAGTGTTGGAAGTTGGGATAAACAGTTGGTATAAACATAGACAGAACTGACAGGACTTCCCAATGAATTGGATATGGGGTGTGGAACACAAGTGTCAGGGGTGACTCCAATGTTTGGCTTGCATATCTGGAAGGATGGGAGTTACCTTTAACTGAGCTGGGGGTGATTGTGGAAGGTTTAGGGAGGAAGCAGAGAGTTTGGTTTTAGACTTGTTAAGTTTGAGGCACCTGTGATTAAGTCCAAAATGGTGAGTCTGGAGATAAGAAAAGTCTAGACTGATATAATTTGGAGGATCACCTGTGAATGAATAGTATTTAAGGTTATGATTAAATCAGGCTGGCCTGATTTAAAGAGAAATGAGAATTAGAGTCATGAAAAAAGTTATCTCTGTCCTCTTTACCAAACACCATGTATCTCCTTTGCCCCAATGCCACCTGCCTTTCATGTATCCAGGAGAATTTCAAGGGACCATTGAAGATAAAAAAGGAAAGGTTGAGGAGGTTCCAGGTTGGCCTGCCATTGGAATACCTATATTTTTGTCTCCAGACTAGAAGATAAGCAATGGAAAACAAGGAGGACAGACTCCAAGATAATAAGTATGTTTCTACCGTCATAGTCTCATGGTCTTATATTCTTGATATTAAGAACAGGATCTCTATATCTTAGCTCAGGCAGACTTAACAGTGTATAAAGAGATGCTCTGAAAAATAATATTGTCAGTTCTACCAGTGGGGTGACATGGAGGTGACAGGGATTCCAGGAACAAACTGGATGAATTCTTGATCATCACGGTGTTGAGGGTAGTTATAAAGCAATGGGTAGTTTTGTTTTTGTTTTTTCCCCCTTAATTTTTAACAGTGAGATGCTGAAGTTCTGTATTTTAATAAATTCATCTATCAGTGAATTTGATGGTATCTTGTGTTCTGGAATGTATCTTCTCCATTGCTTGGCTGACTTCTATTTAGAGAGCTTGCTCCAAGAATGTCTCTGTGGTGTTGATAAGAAACAATGTGAAATGGCAACTTCTTGGAGGCACTTAGGAGTTGTACTCAGATTAACATTCTAAATAAGTTGTGTGAAAGGCTCAGAGGCTCTGTTCTTGGTCACTGAAGCCCAGTGAGTGTGGGAATAACTTTAATTTTAAGATTACACGATTATATTTCTTTTAACTGTAGGAACAGCTTCATGAAAAACCTTTGTGTTCCATGTATTGGGTTTGTTTATTGTGGACTATGATATCCAGGGAACAAAACCTTAAATGCCGGCTTTTGGAAAATTTCGTTGTTCATGTCTGTGGCAATAAAACTTCTTTGGCTCCAACAGGATGCCTCTTTTGTTTGACTGAAGTATTATAGCATATCTACATCCAGAGAAGGGATAGGCATTTTTCCCCTCTTTAGATTTACTTCTTCCTTCTGTTGTTTCCCATCTCCTCCCATCTTTCTAGCACCTACTCGTTCCCTTTGCTTTTTCCTTGCTATGCAAAGCCATTGAAGGTAGCTACAAAGAAATAATCAAAGTTGTAACAGGGCTTAAAAGTTCTGTGTGTATCTCTACCCAGTGACTTTGAAAGAAAGAATATTCAGTGCTTCAAAATAGTGACATTTAATGTTTAAGTCCATGTCTGAGGGAGTTACATCCGTTTTGGGGCTTGTTATATTCTTCAGCAAGGTGAACTGTTGTACCCCTTAGGGCCAGGTTTCACAGCCTTACACTATTGACATTTTGGACCAAATAATTCTTTGTGGATGAGGGGTTCTCTTGGGCATTGTAAGATGTTTAGCTGCATCCATGGCTTCTACCTAGTAGATGCTAGTAGCACACATTCTACCCCCCATAGTGACCAAAATGTCTCCAGGTATTGCTATGTATATTTGTTGGGAACCACTGAGTTAAGGGACCCTAAATTTATCAGCCGTATTCATGTAGAGGCAGGGCAGTTATTTTGAGATTATGGCCAGTGCCTGAAATACAAATACTTGGCTTAAAAATAAAACAAAAACAAAAACCTTCACTTGGCATTGCCAAGTGAAAACTTATGAGACCTCTACTTCTTCCCTGGCCTTGCTGAGGACCTTGGCTATGACCTTTGCAACTTCTAATGAGTAGTTGATGAAGAAGTAATCCTTTATGTGTCTAGGAATATAGTAGGAACTGATGTAAATTATCCCAAGTATCCAGTTGTCACTGTGATTTCCTTTTCTTACAGAAATATTGATGTAAATGGGGGATTTGTATCCTGTCCTAGTACAACGGTTGTGTCTAGAATTTATCCTTTTCTTCTGGGGAAGCATCTAGACTAGAAATAGTGATATTCTAATCAGAACTCTAGTCTTAGATAAGAATAATCCCTATGTGTTCAAATTCTCATCAATTTCAGTATTTGTAGTTAATTTATAGTGTTGAAAATACACAGAAATTTAGAAGTCAAAATTTGCAGTTTTACTGTGTGTCCTTGGGTTGCTCAGCCTCTTTATTCTAAAGTGAAGCCTATTTCACTCTTCCATTTAGAATAAGTCACCGAAAGGGTGCACTGTTGGTGCTCAAGATGGCACTAAATGTAATGACTTATTAACAGGAAAGGGAGTTCTCTTTTTATCACAACCCAATTTGATAAGAAAAGCAAAAAGAACCTTGAGCTCTACAGCTGTGTCAAGACAGCAGTATTCAGTTTTACCACATATATATGTTTTTCAGGGTTTATGAGATTAACCTGTTTTTTTTTTTGTTGTTGTTGTTTTTTTTTTTTTTTTTTTTTTTTAAAGAGCTAATTCGAAGCAGTTTAATAAACAGGTTTTGGATCTTCATCAGGAAATGTGTCAGTAGTTACAGTAGTCTTCTATCCTAGAAGAATAGTTTCCAAAATATGACACTAAATATTTAGCTGATCTGTTCCACTCAGGAGACTTTTTGAGACAAGATGGGGTTGGAAACATTTTATGTCAAATGATTTGTGACAATAATAGGCATTGACAAATGAAAGGAGCCTTATCAGGTTTATACAGAATCATAAGAAGCCCACTATGGCCCTGACCAGTTTGGCTCAGTGGAGAAAGCATTGGCCTGCAGACTTAAGGGTCTCGGGTTCGATTCCGGTCAAGGGCATGTACCTTGGTTGCGGGCACATCCCCAGTGGGGAGTGTGCAGAGGCAGCTGATTGATGTTTCTCTCTCATCAATGTTTCTAGCTCTCTATCCCTCTCTCTTCCTCTCTGTGAAAAATCAATAAAATATATTTTTTTAAAAAGGAGCCCACTATGCTCATGACAGAAGAACATTAAGTAGAAAAACCTGTATTTGGACATTTACTATTGGACCCTGAAAGTAAAAGAGTTTTCGTGATTTGAGACAAACTGTAAGGAAGTTGAACTATACCCAAGATAACATCTTCAATAGGATATTGCTTCAGGTTTACAAAGCACTGTCCCACGAGTAATCTCATTGGTGTCTCACAATAATCTTTTGAGGTAGAAAAGGTGGTTACAGTTTTTATTTCCAGTTTAAAATGAGGGAACAATTCACATGCCTTTATCTAAGGTTATATAACCAATAAATACTGCGTTGTTCACCAGGACTGCTGGACAAGAACATTTTTTCCACTCCACCACAGCCTTCCATGAAGTCACTGGGATTTATGTTTACTCCATCCCACACTGTGCTGTTTTCCAGGGCTCTCCATCCTAATTTTTTCCTTCATCTGACTAGGACAGTGAAATTGCATAACTCTGTTTATTTTACAACTAGAGGGTCCCTGGTGGAGCACCATATACATAGACCACGTAGAATTTCATCCAATGGGCAGTTTCTTTGCTGTGTTAGTTAAAATTGTACAGTGATAGAGTCAGTGAGTAAAATGGCTCTCAATGCCTGGGAACTTTACAAGAACCAGTTTTTCTGCTCCCCCTCATTATTATATCACCTAACCATCATGTAACTCAATGGACTACTACAAAAAAGGCTGCTCAAGTTCTGCTAAATTAAAAGAAAAAGGCAACACTGGTTTTATTCCTTTAATTAAAGAATGACCCTGGTATCTGACACCAAATCATTTCAACTTGTTAAAAATAATATAATTTTGTCCTTTTGAATTTGGTTATTCTGGAAAAAGCCCATTTTTACTTAACACAAAACTACATATCTCTGAACTATGTTATCAAGGAGCAATGGAAGTGAGCTTGTTTTTTATCATTTGTTTTCCTAATTAGTCAGGTGTCTTCTATCCTATTGGGTTGTATATCCTCCCCCTTTTAAAAATATACTTTCTTGTGTTCTCCAGAAGTTATTAGTCCTCTTTTCTTGAGTGATTGATTTTGTGGGACCAGAATTGCACATAAGGAGATAAGCATAGTGGAAGATAGGGTGTGGTTTAACAGGTCAGCCCTGTCATGGAGTGAGGCCAGTTAAGATGTAAGAAATAGGACCCTGCCAGTGTAAACCTTGTACCTTCATACTCCCTCACTTGTTCTTCTTTCACTTGTTAAGAAATTTGATTCTTATTATCAACATATATTGGAAAGGAAACAAGAAGAGTAAGAATACCACAATGTATTTTTTTAAATAAAATTTTATACCTTTCAAAGCATTCCTCTATAGCAGGCATGTCAAACTCATGGCCCATGGGACGCGTGTGGCCCACAATGAGTATTATTGCAACCCAGCCAATACAATGGTATGTAAGAAAAGTTTAATAAAAATTTTGTAACTTAATTTTTACAATATCCTGTTATACATAACTAGAGGCCTGGTGCATGAAATTCATGCATGGGGGGGGTCCCCTCAGCCCAACCAGCACCCACTCCAATCCAGGACCCCTAGGGGAATGTCCAACTGCCGGTTTAGGTCCTATCCTCTAAACCAGCAGTTGGGCATCCCTCTCACAATCAGGGACTGCTGACTCCTAACTGCTCATCTGCCTGCCTGCCTGATAGCCCCTAACCACTTCTGCCTGTAGGCCTGGTTGCCCCCAACTGCCCCCCCTGCTGGCTTGGTCACCCCCAACTGCCCTCCTCTGCTGGCCTGGTTGCCCCTAACTGCCCCCCTCCCATTGGCCTGGTCGCCCTCACTACCCTCCCCTGCAGGCCTGGTCATCTCCAAATCTCTCCCCCACCAGTCTGGTCACCCCCAGTTGTCCTCCTTGCTGGCCTGGTCACCCCACGCAGCCTGCTGTTCGGTCATTTGGTCATCTCTCACTAACCCCCCTGCCAGCCTTGTTGCTCCATGCAGTCTGCTCTTTGATCGTTACTGTTACTGTAACAGCTTCCCAGACAATTTGCCTATTTCTCTATTATTAGTATAGATTATTAATAACAAACTACAATGTTCACTAATGACTGATTACTATAATCGTGTTGCATTCATTTCCCTTCCATACCACACACTATTTCTCTCCGCTAATACTAGCAGCGAATGTTTTAGTAGCCAATTACCACATCATTAGTCTTGTAATGACTTGTTGGGTGTGTGCAACAGGAAATATTTTGCTTTTGGAGAACAAGAAAAAGAAGTTTATTTGTGTTACATGTATTAATTTGTGCAGTTATTCATTCAGTGTCTGGTCAGTTAATATTCAAGAAAAATATTAATTTTTATTAAAATGTTCTATTATCTTATGTTAACGATTACTTGTTTATTTCAGCCCTTTGTATTCAGCATGTCTCTATCGAAATAAACCTACATCTCTTTGAAAATTGAAGCTTTTGTTTTTTTGAAGTCCACATAAACTTAAACCTTGTTTATTTGTCCTGTGTTAGCCTTTGAGTTTGATATGCTTGCTCTATAGTGTGCATTATTTTATTGTTGCAAAATGTAAGGCAGAGTGAATGGTCTTTATTTTATGTGCTAGGAAACTGAGGCTGAGATTTTTGTGAGAGAATTGCCCAAGTTAATCAGTTATATGACAGACTTTTTAAATATTGTGATGTAAATGCTATTATTTTTATCAGCGATAATATTAGGAATTTGAAGGTAAAAACACATTTTAAGCAAATTAAATTCTTTGTGGAAGGAGGTGATATATAAATAAAATGCAAACAACCTTTAAAAACATATTATATAACTATAAACATAGTTCTGTTCATACTTAATATGCAACTTTTTGTGTTCTAGAAAAACAGAAACCAATAGAAATTAGGTTTGGAAGGGACTTAGAGAGTCATACCAAATTTTGGAACAGGACCTTTTTATGGGTTGAATTGTGTCGAAAAGGATATGTTGAGGTCATAACCCCAGTGCTCAGAATGTGACCTTACTTGGAATAGAATCTTTTAGAAATAATGATGTTAAAATGATGTTATTAGTGTGGGCCCTAATACAATACGACTGGTATCCTCTTACAAAGGGAAAAGTTAGACATAGAAATAGCCTTGAAGAAAAAAAGATGAGAAGAGACACAGACAGAGAGAGTTCCATGTAAAGATGAAGTCAGAGGTTGGAGTGATGCACCTGCATGCCAGAGATTGGCAGTGAGCCACCAGAAGCTAGGAGGCTCACAGAACTGATCCTCCCCACAGCCCTCAGAAGGAACTCACCCTACCATCTCCAGAACTGTGAGACAGTTTGTTTAAGCCATGCAATTTGTGGAAACTTGCTACAGCAGCCCTAGGAAACTGATACAGACTTCCCTCTGTGCTGGCCTTCAACAAGCTGCTGCAGGTGTGCCACCGCCACTGCCTCTGTTCCTTCTGCTGTCATAACTATTATACACCATGCAGAGGGATCCTGGACTTGATTTTGAAGGCAATAGAGAGCTACTGGAATATATTAAGAGGAGGAGGAAAGGATCAAAACTGCATGTCTTTTTAAAATATACTTTATTGATTTTTTTACAGAGAGGATGGGAGAGGGATAGAGAGTTAAAAACATCGATGAGAGAGAAACATCGACCAGCTGCCTCCTGCACACCCCCTACTGGGGGTGTGCCCACAACCAAGGTACATGCCCCTGACCGGAATCGAACCTGGGATCCTTCAGTCCGCAGGCCAACGCTCTATCCACTGAGCCAAACTGGTCAGGGCCTGCATGTTTTTTAAATATTATTTTTTATTGATTTCAGAGGGTAGATGGAGCGATTGAAAGATAAATGATGAATCATTGATCAGCTGCCTCCTACCTACTGAGGATCAAGGCCACAACCCAGGCATGTGCCCTTGACCAGAATTGAACCTGGGACCCTTCAGTCCAAACAGGCCAACGTTCTATCCACTGAACCAAACCAGTTAGGCCAAACCTGTGTGTTAAATGCTCACTTTGGCTGCGCTATGGAGAATGGATTTGGAAAATATGGTGTGGGCAAGACCATATTTTTATACTGGTCCATTCGTGAGATAATGAGCGTGCAGCCTAAGGTGAAGCACTGAACTTATCATTCTCCTTAGGTTTCCAAGATGCGAATAAGTACGTCCTCATGTACCCAAACTCTCTCTTAGCTTGGGTGCCAAGGCAGGGTGGACCAGATGTCTCTCGGTGACATGATCAGAACTCCAAATATACTTGTAGTACATGTTTTCTGAAGCAGAACTCATAGTAATTTGGGGAATATCACATTCTGCCCAGGACACAGGCATCCCACACTTGGAGTTCTGCATGCAGGTTTGTTTACTGTCTTACAGCAGTATGTGAGCCCTAACCTGGAGAGACAAATGAGTGAGCTTCTAGGAAAAACTAAATTAAGAGTCTCTCTACATTTGATTCATGATCCCTGGTATTTTATGTCTCCTTATCATGGTTTTAACTAGGTGAAGAAGTATGATCTTACAGCAAGTGGTAAGACAGAAGATTTAAATAAGTTAGAAATTAGATTGAGTTTAGAGCCATCACGATAGTTTTAAGGCCCAATTGTGTTATATAGAGTTGGAAGAAAGAAATGCTTCAGGGGCCTTAGTTCATATCCAATTAATCTCTCAGGGTAATTTGTTTACTGGACTATGCTGCCAGACCTATGAGTTGCTTTCTTCAGGGGTGAGGGTTAGTTGATGAAGTGATTTATTATCTTTCAGTCACACAGCATATCGATCTTGCTCATGGAAAATGTTAACCATGTCCCTTCTCTATCATTCTTCTTCCACTTCCCCCATTCATGATTCCCAGCCCCCATCCGTAATTCTTGTATCACAGAGGGACATCTCATTAGGAATAGTCCAAGGTTAGTGAATGACATGGCTCTGTGTGTTGCTACAGGAGTTTTAAAAGCATTTATTACTCAGAACTGCAAGAGGGAATTAGCATTTAAGTAAAATACTACAGAGTCTTGAAAATGGATTCTTCCTTAGCTTCATTTGTTTTTATTTTCATATCTCTCAGTGCACCAGCTCTCCTTTCTTTAATCATCTGGTATCCTGCTGTGTAGAACAGGATCTGTGGGCTCCTCGGTGTCATACTGATACCCTGTTTTTAAAGTTATGAGCTATTTCTGTTGTCCCAAAAGCTATAAGAATGATATAGAAAATACCCGAATAGACCAATGGAACAGAATAGAGCTCAGAAATGACTCATAAATATATGGAAAAGTCATATTTCAGAATTCTCTGTCTTTTTCGTTAGTTGGGTTGTGGGCCTTCCTACTACTTTGGAAGATGATGCAAACTTGGTACCATTGGATTCTTCAGATAAGATCCCAGCAAACTCCCCATATTGGTTATAGTGAGGACATAATGAAGAGATATTTTTGACATTGAGCAAAATGCTTTACATTCTGCAACAACAGCACAGCACAATACCCATAGTTGTATTTATTAAAAAATATTTTATCCTGGAAAAATATTTTGGTCAGTGTGTGACAATGTGAAAGACATCTTGCATTGAATTACCTAACTTTTGATGTCTTTAGTCAAAAATTCCAGAAGAAGGAAGAAAATAGCAGAGGTGATTATGGGGGACCCTGCCTCCATCTTTCTGCTCACTGAAGGGTGATCTGTAAGAAAAAGCATCAGGTGAGCCCATCTTCTGCTTGCAGGTGAGCCTGAAGTCCAGATTTCATTTAGGCCAGTGTTTGTCCCTGTTCATTTTTATAGTTTAATAACCCTATATAGGTCTTCATTCAAGCAGAAGCTCACACGTACCTTTCTATTCAACCTGGAAGGATCTTACCCATTTGTTCCTTAATTTACAGTAGGGGCAAGCTTGATTCCAAGTGGCTTTGGATGACAAAGAATATTAATTTTTTAGAGAGAATATTTTATTGAACTTGTAACAGCATAAACCAGAAGCCAGTTACATGATCAAGTTTAGTAATAATGTATTTTGTGTAATTTATAATACTTTACAAATAGAAAATCCGTACACTGAATCTATGCCGATTCAATTTGAGGAATCTTCAGTATAAACAATTTTGACAAAGTCTTTGACATACAATTGCTTTTTGTTCTACCGCAATACTTTTTGTTATATTGTATGTCTTGTAAATTCCAATAACGTACCTGTAGGTTCCTCTTGTAAACAGAACCCTACACAGTGAGTGAGGAGTGACTTCATTTTAGCTTATTCCATCTTTTGTTCCCTTTCCTCCATTAGTTTATAAGTTGTCTTCTGCTCCAACTCCATCTCTCCTCCCTCCAGCCTTGTTTAGAAGGCTAGATCATATCTCAGATTAACTCTTAAACTCAGGGAGATGTAGTCTCTAGTACAAATAAACTCATATTAAAGATATCTTTTATTAAAGATAAAATAAGGAATTTTTATTTTATTCCTTTAGCCACTAGATAGATTTAAGTAAGGACTCAGCCCCCTAACCCCCTTTCCCAACCCACTTTGTAAAAACTATAAATGGTAAGTAACTGAATTAAAGAAAGGGCCATTGAGAACGTAGAGTTCTGGAGTTATTCATAGAGAGAATGCATTACTTTTGTTTTTGGTATGAGTTAACAATACAAATGACCTTTCAGTGGAAACTACTCCTGGACTAGGTGTAGCAATGATTCAGTCTATGTCTTTATAACACAACTGGTAGGAAAAAAAAGAACCTAACATCCATATTTACCTTAGTCTAAAAGAAGTTAGTTAACAAATCATCTGGTTATTTTAGCACTATGTAGAAACATAGATTTTTGGTGATTCAAGAAAGTTTTTTTATAATTATCAATTTTTTGGTAAATAAACCTATATTTTTTCCCCTTATTTTCCCTTCAAAATATATTTCTCTTTTGCTTTGCATTTGGATATATTCTTGTTATGATAAAATATGTAATAGAGAATTCTTTGTCTTTAACTACAGGTTACTAGGCATAAAGAAAACACAGCAAAAAGCAAAGAATTCAGATATAGGGATACATTCAGTTGGGTTTGATTCCTTATGATATCACTTGCTGATTCTGAAATCAAGAAAACTGCTTAACTCCTCTGAGCCTTAGTTTCCTAGCTTGCAGAAGGAAGATAGTAAAACTTTATGAAGTTGTTGGGAGAGTGAAGAGAAGTAATGGAGAACAACAACTCCAAACAAATAGTAGGGGCTCACTTTTTATGTGTTAATTCCTTTTTGTGTGTGTGTGAGCAGATTGAGGTTCAGCTCAGTTTAGCTGAAGTGTAGACGGATTCATTCAAAGTGAAGTGAATGTATAGCTAATTTATGTTTGTCATTCATTCCCTCTGAGGAAAATCATAGAAGTGAAATGTATTCAAGAGGACAGACTTGTCGGCAGAGGAGAGATTAGAACCCGCATGTCCCCCTTTCTCATTCATTGATTCAGTAAGCCTTACCCTTGAATTCTATAAAACATAGCATCCACCTAAACAAACCTCCCAATCTAATCACCAAAGAGATATGAGCAAATATGATCTCTATCTACTTGGGCATCAGATTTGTTTTAACAATTTGTTAATTAAGACAAAGTTATACTATGTATAATTTGTATGTCTGTGGTTATCATGAAACTCATTGGCATCTCTCCCAAAATTTAAAAGTGTTTAGAATTTGGGTGTTTTCTTGAGATGCATGAGATGGCACCCAGTTACAAAGTTTATGACCAGGGAACAGATTGTCCTAAGGGTGTGTGCACTTACAATTGGACAGATATTAGCAGATTTCACTCCCATAAGCAGTTGCATTGATTTTCACTAACCGTGAGTGTGCTAATTTCTCCCACACCTCACCAATACAGTATATCAGCAAATCCTTTTAATATTTGCAAATGATTGTCTTTTTAAGAATTCAGTGACCCATTTTGATTTTCTCGCTTTTTCTTCAGCTCCTTTATCCTTCCTGCCATAGTCCTTTCCCATCTCTTTCTGTCCATGATCTGGTGTTGTTGGTTGAGATTTTAGATTGCTTAAATTCCTTTACTGGGAAGCATCCACTTAAAAGATGATCCAAATTTAAAACATTTGCAGGAAACTTCATTCAATGAGGATGGTAAAAGTGACGAATCACTCCCAAAAATTAGTTAATTGTGAAATATGGATCCAACACATGGTTGACCTAAAATTCCTAGGGTTTTGGAATGGGATTTTAAGGGGAGAGGCCTCAAGAATATTGAAGAATTGATAAGGCCTTCTGGTCAACTTGTCCTATTGTGACAATAAATATATCTTTGACCTCATATGACTTAAAATTCAAATGGAAGGTGTTTAGCAATACCAAGTCCAGTATATCCATTACAATCTAGGAGATTTGTAGGTATCCATGTGTACTTCACTGCTGGGTTAGGAAATGAGCTAAGGATGCCTCCTGTAAGCTTACTCAAGACTAATATCCAGTCTCTTGATTATTTTACCATTCCTCATGGTACCATAGAAGGCCACGCTCATAATAAGCATTTGTTCCTTGTCAATTTAGAATGTGCTAAAAAAAACGAGTGACTTTGAATTCAGGGCCAAAACCCTGTGTTCCTTTGTGCGTCTCAGTCACTCTGGTGTTCCAACTTTGGAAAGCCCTTACTGGGCCTGCATAGGGAACATTGAATTAGTCCTTCTCTGCCCTCCACATGCCTTTGTCCTCTCTTCCTACGCACTTCGAAAGAGCTATTAATGCTCATTGCAAACATTAGGGTCAAGGTGATTGACTTTTCAGTATTTTTCCAGCAGGAACATTGATTCATTGTTTTAACTTTTTTTTTTTTTTAAGGCAGCAAAGCATAGTGATTAAAAGCATGGACTTTGAGCCGGATGAGCTGGGTTTAAATGATCTCTCAGCCACTTAGCATGTTGCTTATACACTCTGTCCCTCAGTTTCTGGTCTGTAAATGAGGATAATTATATATGCATGCTTACATACATACATATATACATACATATGTGGGTGGGTAACTTAATGAAGTGCCTAAGTTATGTTAAGTGGTCTGTATGCTTATTATTATTAATAAGATTTTTAAAATTTCAGACATTAAGGATAAGTGGAAAAATCTTTACTGTGTACAACTCTTGCAAACATTTTACACATATTAACTTTACTTACAATAACTCTATGGATATTATCATCCTCTTTTTATATTTGGAACCTAAGAGTGCTTTCCATGAACTTCTCTTCACAGAACATGCAATCTAGTCACTATACATGCTGGCAGTAGTAATAGATGAGCCTCTGCAATAGCAATAACAAGAATAATACCAGCTAGGCTTTAAGAGGGCATGTTATATATTGGGTTCCATGCCCACCACTTCACGTTCCTTGTGAGGAAGGTGCTATTAGAATTCCTGAAAATGAAGAATCTGAGAAACACATCTGCTACCACAGATGGCTACCATGTGGCCAATCCATATTTTGAGCTTTAACCTGTTTGATTCCAGTGTCCTTGGCCTTAATGCCACCCTGAGTGCCTCCAGGTGGGACTCTATGCCTAGACCAGGTGGCCTGGGTGTATCAAGTAGGACAGTGTGTGGGCTCATTACACTGGGAAACTTGCCTTTTTCCTTCCACCCTAAGCCCTCTCTTATTTGAGTCTGCCTGGGAAGCATCATTGTTATTTTAAAAAATATATATTATATATATACACACACACACACACACACACACATGCACACACACACATATATACACATTTCCATATATGTGAATGTATTTTTATTGATTTCAGAGTGAAAGGAGAGAGAGAGAGATGGGAACATCAATGATGAGAGAGAATCATTGATCTGCTGCCTCCTGCACACCACCTACTGGGGATTGAGTTTGCAACCATGTGCCCTTGACCAGAATCAAACCTAAGATCTTTCAGTCCATAGCTAGGGCTTTCTAAATAGATTTTTATTGATTTTAGAGAGTGAGGGAGGGAGAGGAAGAAAAATATAGGAAATATCAATGATGAGAGGAAATTGTCAATCGACTGTCTCTTGCATGCCTTATTGGGGCTACAGCCCACAACGATATGTTGTGGGCTCCATCTTACAAAATTTTGGCATGTGCCCTGACCAGGAATCAAACTGTGACTTCCTGGTTCATAGATCAGTGCTCAACCACTGCACCACACCAGCCAGGCAAGCCTTTTTATTTTTAAGACCCAAAAAAGGTTAAAGTACAGATTTTCCTGTGACACACTACAGAAACTGTAATAAATTCTTTTTTGTTTGTTTTCAAATGTAAGTCAGTTTCAGATCCTCAATATGAATGAATTCAGGGAGTTTACATTAAGCTCCTATCAAATACTGAGTAAGAAAAGACCGCTTTTTGAATCCTTTGGGAGTCATAGATAAGAAACCAGCACAAAAATGTCTAGTGTTTTCTAGAAGATGCTGAGAGTACTGGTGTTTGCAGAAGGGAAGAGGTAGGCAGGCAGGCGAGCAGTTGGGAGCAAGTCTTCTTTACCACAGCTATGCATAATACATATTTCTGAGATAAGATGGGATAAGAATGGGAAACACACACCTCTAAAGTCCCCTGAGGGCCCAGACAAGATAACTCTCACTGATATAGGGCAGGTGGGACTGAACAAGGGGCTTCTTTTTCTGGATGTAGCTCCCTTATGCCAAGAATGTGTACAGAGGGAGGCATAGAACTTTGTTTGAATAAAAGGAAATGGTACTCCTTTTTTTGGTCACGTGGAAATGTGGATTTTTCCCCTCTTCACTACACCATTAGTGAAGACACCTGAGAGTTTAATTTTTTATATTTTTAACATCTAATATAATAAAAGATTATTAATAAAAGAGGGACAGAGTGTATATGCAAATTGACCATCACCTAAGACATATAAGCCACGCCCACCAGCCAAGCCACGCCTCCCAGCCAATCAGAGCGGCTGTATGCAAATTAACCCAGCCAAGATGGAGGCCAGCAGCCATGGAGCTAGAGCAAACCAGAGGCTTCTGTTGCAACTGCCTGCCTAGACTGGCTGAGCCAATGCTCACGGCCATGCCCACCAGCCCGTCAGAGTGGCTGTATGCAAATTAACCCAGCCAAGATGGAGGCTGGCAGGGCGGCTCTGCACTGGGAGCCTCCGCGGCCTGAATAGCTGTGCCAGGTGTGTCAGCTCTGTGGGAGGGGGGGCGGTCCGGCCTGGGGCCTCCTTGGGGCATCCAGGGTCCACTGCCTGGCTCCGCCCCCCTGGGGGCCTCCACCAGGTGTGCGGGAGAGCGGGTTCTCCTTGGGGTGTCTAGGAGTGCCCGTCCTGGGTCTGCTGCATGGCTTTGCCCCCGGGGGGCCTCCTTGGGGCATCCAGGAATGCCTGTCCTGGGTCAGCTGCCTGGCTCCACTCCAGGGGCCTCATCGGGGGCGTGCAGGAGCACCTATCCAGGGGCCGCTACCTTCATCCGCCCCCCAAGGGGCCTCCACAGGGTGTGCGGGAGCGTCTGCTGCATAGTGTGGAGCATCCGAAGCCAGTCCGCTGCCTGGCTCCACCCCGGGTGTGTTTGTTCAGCAGCAGGGCCACACCGAGGGATCCTGCACCAGTGTCCACCCCTGGCTCACCACCCAGCTCTGTGCCAGGTGTGTCCCCTCAGCTGTGGGGGCCTATCAGGCATGTGCGATCGTGGGTTCTCTGGTGGGAAATGTCCAGGCCTGCAATCACCAGCCCTCCCACCCCCCAGTGCATGAATCCTTAAGGGGCTGTGGGCAGCCTGAAAATGGCTCTCAGCCCCTCACCCAGGCTGGCCAGGCATGCCAGTGGGTGGACATCTACCCCGAGGTGTCCCAGACTGCAAGAGGGCACAGGCCGGGCTGAGGGACCCCCACCCCCCGAGTGCACAAATTTTTGTGCACCGGGCCACTAGTATTATATGACACTAAAGGCCCGGTGCACAAAATTCATGCATGGGGGGGGGGCAGTCCCTCAGCCTGGCTTGCACCCTCTCCAATCCAAGACCCCTTGAGGGATGTCCAACTGCCTCTCATAATCTGGGACTGCTGGCTCCTAACCACTTGCCTGCCTGCTACTTAAATGGCCCCTAACTCCTCTGACTGCCTGCCTGATCTCCCTTAACTGCTCCCATGCTGGCCTGATCACTCCTAACTGCCTCTGCCTTGTCCCACACTGGGGACTCAAGTTTCCCTTCTCTGGCTGCTCACAGGCACCTGAGACCCAGGCTTCCCTCCCTCTAGCTGGCCACCTAGACCCAGGCTGGCTTCACCCAGGCCAGCTACAGCTGCAGCCGCAGGGGACCATGGGTGGGAGTCTTTGCCTGGGCTGCAACCACAGGTGCCCAGGACTGCAGGGCAGGTGGCTTGAACCTCTCCCAGGCTGCAGGCACAGGCCTAGCCACTGACTCCCAGAACCGAGGGGCAAGCAACTTGTTCCTCTCCCAGGCCACAGCCTGGCTGGTCCCCATTCCCTCTCCCCAGTGTTGAGTGTCTGAGCCATTACGGCTGATGGTGTGAGGGTGTGATGACCATTTGCATATTAGCTCTTTATTATATAGGATTATATCAGTGCTCTTCTTCAATAAATCCCAAATAATTTTGAAATAGTAGTCTATTTTCCTTTCTTTTTTGTTCATATGTTGCTTGAATTTTTAAAGCCATATATATAAATATAGTTTTGTATTATATTTAATATTATATATATAAATATATATTCATAAAACCACACACATATATTTGATTTTTTCTTAAACCTTTTGTGAAGTGAAAAAGTAATTATCCACTATTCAAGATTAGACTTCTCAGGCATTTTCACTTTTGAAATAAATGATTAAACTGAGTTATTTCATAAGTGATTCTTGTCCTCTTTATATAATAGAATGATACATCCCCATAGAACCTGAGATTTAGGGGCCTCATACTTGTGGCAGACATGAATATTTGGGTTATTAAGAGACATGAAAAACTAGATTGAAATATTTGGGACTAGTCCATACAAAAAAAAGTAAAACAAACATTTACATTTGTTTAAAGGAAACTCTGGGGAGAGCCTTTCTACCATCTTTGTTTTAACATGAGCACATGGATGAAGATGTTTCTGTCAAAATTAAGTCATTGATAACTCTATCTGAAGAGCTGTCTATTCCATTTTCTTTCTGAGGAAGGAAGACAGGCCTTTGGGGTGAGGCCCTTTGGACTGGCAGTCTGCCATGTAGGATTTGGCTGGGAAGCCCTTGAGCTCTTTGAAAAGGAGTATTAGTATATCCACTTGGGCCATGGTCTTAAAACATAGGGCTTTATAAATATTATGAAATTTTATCATTTTTCTTGGTATCGTAAAAGGCATATAGTTTATTAGGAACAGGAATAAGATTATAAAATTGTTGAGAGAATGGACAAGGTATTACTTATCTCCTTCCTCCATGGCATCAGAAACACCCCCTGTATATAGTTGGTGCTCAATAAATATTTATTGAAGTGAATTCAGTATAAAATGGTGAGTAGATAGTTTTAAGAAGTAAGATAACTGTGAACTTTTACTTATACTATCCTTTCAAATTTGGCTTAAGGCGCAGATACCTTATCAAATCACTTTATGACACACTTAGAATGGGAAAAATAAGGGAGGATTGCCCTTTCTTCTATTGACCCTTATTTGTCTCTTATTTCAGTGGATACAAATTAAGTGGGTAAAATTTTTTTCTTACCTTCCTCTCCCCTTTAATGAATTCATTGGTTCACTGAATAATTATGTATTAAGCACATGTTTTATAGCAAGGATTGGGTTAGACTATGGGAATGTAAAGGTAAGTAAAATCTAATACTTGTGCCCAAAAGGAGGCAGGTCAGTAAATTAATTATTGCAAATAACCTGATAAAGAGGATTTTACCTACATGGTACTAACCTCTCTTCTTCTACCCTCTTTATTCTGTCTCCTTTTGAGAAATAGAAATCTTATAGGAGCAATGGAGGTGGAGGACAAATTCGGCTCTACCATAACGTGATCAAACACGGACTAGCTAGTCAGCTGTGTTTCATTGAGAGTTTATTCATGAATGAGATGCAGAGTCTTTCTTAAGTCAATCTCATTAGGACGATTACATGGTTATAACTAACCATAATAGACAATGGACAATAGTGAATGGGTTAAGCAGGAATGGTCGAAATCTCTGACACTAGGCAGAAGGGACTGAATGTGTTAAAGGTCCAGAGAGAATAATTCTGTGTGTGTGCAGGGGAAGGGAAGAAGGAAGGAAAGGAGGAAAAAATATTTTTATATATGCATATTTGCGTATTAGGTGTTAAGTGAAAATTTACCTCACATATATGAATCCTATGTTTTTGTACTTTTATTTCTTGAATATCCTATTATTGTCTTTTGCTGGTAATGTGGTTGTTAGTACGACTGTATTTTTAGCTCTGTGAGGATAGAGCTAAAAATACAGTCGTACTAACAACCTCTGTACTTTTTTCTTCTTCATAGCAGGGGGTTTTCAAACTGTTTGTCAGGCACTAAAGGATTTAGTTGGGGTATTTTTACCAGAGGCGTTAGGCTTTCGGTCTGTATGGAAATTGCTGATTGTTTTCCTATTTTGTTTATAGGGATATCATTTCAGAATCCATTTTCGTTTTCCTCTTTCATCTCAAAACTTTTTCATCTTTGTTCATTACTGGTTCTATACAGTTTTGGCTGTACATATATTCAAGGCTCTCATTTGAAAATAAAATACGTGTTTTGCCAACATAAGTGGAAAAGGAATAATATATTTTATCTGTGACCTAATAAGAAATAAAAAAAGCAAACATTCATACGTTGTTAAAGCTCTTTCACTTCTGCATTCAATCTGACCATAGTAAACCTAATATTTATTGCTATTACCTATTAGTAGTATTTCAGGTTTTCTCTTGTCTTCACTTAACATGGGTTATTGGCTGCAAACAAATACAATTATTGCTTGTTTTTTCATTTGAAACATTGCTATATTTTTAGGGTAAGATCAATTCAATTAAATAATTATAAGTTAAATGACAAGTGTACACACTCTACTAGGAGCTTATGGAGCCATGTGGGTTAGGAATGAAGAACACTGCCTCTAAGGGCTCATGGTCCAGAATGGAGGACACCTCTATAAATGACCGAGACTGAAGAATGCTATAACTGAAGGACAACACAATTCTGTAGGAGTTAGGGGGCAGAAATAACCTGTAGAGGTATCCAAGTTCATAAATTTCTTTATTTGGTGACATAGTTCCATGATGCCTAAAATCCCCACCATACACAGTGCTAGGCACATACTGTAGTACCTGCACAGACTATTTAAAAAATAGTACAGGTATGTGGTAAGACTAGAGTACTCTACAAAAGTATATACAATGGAAAGTCTATTTCTTAACACATTCTGTTACCTTTCCTCTTTAGAGATACCCACTTTTCACATTTAATGTGTCCCATAAATTGTTAAAGATTTGATTATTGGAAGATACTTTTAAAAATTTTATTAAATTCTACCCCGTGTAATAAACATTCTGCAGATGTGCTAGGTGCTGGGTCAGGTACTAGGAATAACAAAATTAGAATTCAGATCTCTGAGAGTTGGCAGTCTCATGTACATTATGATACAACTTGGACTGAAACATGCTCAGTGATATAACAGAGATATGGGATAAGTGTTCTCACAGCTTGGAGGAGGGAATGAATGACTCATTGCCCTAAGGTGGGGTTGGGGAGGTTTCATAGCGGTCATGATCATTCAACTGGGACTGTGGATGAGGAATCACCAGGCCGAAATAGAAGCAAGTAAATCCTAGGCCAAAAGAACCACATGTTCAAAGAAATAGACGACTGAAAATACATGTTGCATATATCAGTAAGTTTAGACTGTAGGATATGTGCAGTAGTAGATATGTCTGGAGGTGAGGCTAGATGGTCAGGGACATTTAATTTCTAAACTTGTGCAGTTTTGACATCATCCCCTATAAGGGTGAAGGGAAGTGATTGAAGGAATGTAAGTATGGTAATGATATGAGGCATATATGTCTGTAGGAGGATATTTTTGTGGCCCTTTGAAAGATGGAATGGACAGAATTTAAAGTATAAGTGTGGGGATCAGTTAAGTTTATAACTCTGGCTGTCACCTGGCCAGGATGAAAAGAGATCTGAAGACATTACAGAAGGAGAAATCATAGGCTCTGGTGATAGGAATGTGTTGGGCATGCCCCTGCTAAGGACAGTCATGGATAAGTTAGGCATAATTTTTGTCCACTACTCTAGTGATAAACAGAGAATTCATAGGATGCAGACTAAGAAATGGGAACCCTGAGCAGCATGAACATGTAAACAGTGGGTGAATAAAGGGATATTGGTGATTGATTATAAAGGAAGAATGAGAAGTAGTCTAGAAGAGTATAGTGGTGGGAGATTGAGGAAGGAGAAAGGTTTTCCTTGGTCTCTGACCACTGCTACTGAAAAGCCAAGTAGAGAGGTTGAGAACAGTTGGAAAGTCAGTGTTGATTTCGGAAAAAGAGTATGACTTATCTGGCAAGTGAAGAGAAGTCATAGTAGAGGGCCTTGGAGGGAGAGGAGGTGAACTGACTGTGGCTCCATTGGCTATGAAGTGGGCATCATGAAAAGAAGTAGAGCTGGGTGTACCATCTCTCTTTCTCATGTCATCTACTCAGTGAATTTTGCTCAGGGTAGTTGGTGAATAGGAGGCCTAATGTGGGAGTTGGAGGAGGGAAAGTTAGTGTAGAGCATGAGAGATGTTAATCAAGGTAGAGTGAGTGTGAAAGTTCAGCAGAGCCACCATGGAGTAGTGAGATGGGTCTGTCCACTGCCTTCACTGGCAAGCTGTTTCCTTATTTCTGTTGAGTATCTCATTTCATGTATAAACCCAAATGAGATAATTTTCTCTGGGCTTTAAAAAATATTTCCCCAAAAGTTTCTCATTATTTTGCTTATAAAATTTGATAGTCACTTTTCATCACAGATGGGACCAACTCTGTCTGCATCTCTCTGACCTGCATCAGTGAGCGCAAAAAGCTCCTTTGAAAAGAGCATGGTGATAGAAGGTTCTGTGCCTAGATTGAGATGTACAGATTACTGGCCACAGCCCTGACGTGGTGTTCTGGAAACCACGTCAGTCTCCACGAGGGCAAAGCCAGTAAGTTTGTTAGGTCAGCAGAACCCAGAGCTGGAAGCGCAGCTTTAGTGTTCGGCATGCTTCTGTTGTTTATAACTTTCTGTAATGTGTGATAACAAAGAGCAGTGTGTGGTAACAAAGAACACTCTGTTACCACGAGTTATTTTAACCACCAGCCTTCGGTTGCTCAGCCTTTTTTCCCCTTCCTCCTCACAGCTCTGTTCCTGGCTCCGTCTTTGTCACCCACTTCCACCTCCTCCCCAGCTGCTCCTCCTCATCTTGTGTGAAGTCCTTCCCTGTGCCTGTTTCTTCCCATTACGGAGAACCTGCTGGAGGCTTTCGGCTTTATAGCGTTATCAGTGTGCCATTATTTTCCTGTCTCCTTGAATATATAGCTCCAGCAAGTGTTCTTCATATTAAGAGACTCCTCAAATAAAGCGTATTCCAGGGCCCCGCTTGGTTTAAGGCAGGTCTGGGAATTGTGTGTGTGTGTGTGTGTGTGTGTGGTGAGTATGGGAGGAAGATATTGTGTATTTCTGGTACCGAATCACTTCACTGTCTCAGCTGGAATGAGGATAAATAAGTGTTGAGGGTTTTATAGTTGTTTTCTCTCTTCCCAGAGGACTCTGTTGTCTTTTTCATGCTACTAAGCCAAAAAACACAAAATCAGCTTTATTAAACCAAATCTGGGACAGTTACTGTATTTTATTCTTAAATCCTGGTAACCAAGCCCCAAGTGACTCAGTCTGACCTATGGAGAGAAGTGGGAAACCGGATGTGATGTCAGCATAAATGAGGTGAACCCGGAAAGATCAGACAGGCAGTGTCTTTCTCTGGAGACAGTTTTTGCATGTCTTGCTTTTAAACTGGCATGAAGCAGCAAGTGCTGTTAGAAATGGTTGATTTAAGCAAATGCTACATAAGCCAAAGGTATATGGTAAGCTTCATTGTTTATCTTGCGTGAATTTCAAAGTAGAGAGTGATTTTTATAGTTTTCCTGGCACTGTTTGGTTTGGTATATAGAACACATCTGAAATATCTTTTTTCAAACTCCATTCTTAAACCATACTGTGCACATCTTCAGTGGTATAACTAATACCAAGAAATAATATAGATAGATGATCCAAAATTTCAATTTAAAAATCTCTGAGGATTGGCTGTGTGACCTTAAAAAAGTCAATTAAGGTCTCCATTTCTCAGTTTCTTTACCTGTAGAGTGGGGGAGTTGATATTAACTCTAATGTTCATTTCAGGCATCCATTAATAATTGGAAAAATTCATGGCTGGAAATTGGATTTCAATTCCAGGTTTCTAGGGAGCTATGGTAAGGCTTGTTTACCCCCGCCAGGCTCAGTTGGAAAGAGTGGGTATCGATTAGTGATATCTGCCTTTTGACTGTAGTAATGAGGGGTGGTGGCATATGTTTTGTGTTTTTGCTATTCTTGCTCTAGCCCTACTAAGGGAGACCACAGGACAATTGTGTTTTCATTCTGCCACCCCCTTCCCCCTTTCACACACACACATACACCCCACTTAAACCAGATTATTGATGAAACCACAGGTATAGTTTTTGTTCCTTTTTTGAATGATGTCTCTTAAATTCTGTTCCCTGATTCATATATCTTACAGCCAAGGAGAATGGAGAAAAGGGTGTGTGGATGACTCGTTTTAAGCACATCACCACATTACACTCAGCTCTTGTAAAAACTTGGCCACTTGCAGAGGATAAGGTACTAAATTATTGTCAGTTACCCACCTATTATAGTATATCATTGAGTCTTAAAACTTGACTTTTTTTTATGACTGTAGACCTAGGAACAAAAAAGTGTAGAGAAATATGTATGGGGAAATATATAAACTCCATTTTACATCTGTTTCAAAAAATGAATGCTGATATTTTTTATAATTACTCTAAGATGTGTGAAAAATTATGTTTTTAAAATATCCAAGTGAAGATTTGAGGGCTACAGAACATTGTTTTTAGAATGCTAGATGGGACTAGGTGATGTTAATCAGATTTCAAGGTTCATGTCGACCTACTGTCTCTCAGAACACTGATCAAAGTTTCGTGAATCCTTCTGATGCGGAGTTATTCATCAGAGTTCTCAGCACATAATTACCAACTGTCAGAGGATTTCAGTTTTGTGTAATAAAAGAGTAGCATGCCCACAGCTTGTTGAAGTGTTAGCTTAATAACCTCCTAAGACAGGTTTTTTTTCTCCTCCTTCAAGACCCAAGCAAACTGGCTTATATCTTGCCTACCCCATCTCAAATGAAGTTGAAAAGTTTAGGACTTATATTTCTTTAAACATTTATTTCCAAGAAGAAGAGACACAGCTTCTGATTTTATTCTCCTTCCCTTTGTTCTATCTTTCATTGAATTGGAAGAATGACAGATTTCCTTTCTATGCCTGAATCTTGGTAAGGATGTGTAAGTTTTCCTCTTACCATGCTTGGTTATATACAGTAAGATGTTAGTAAACTGGGGCTTATAAGCATTGCCACATTTAAATTGTTGCCTGCATGATGTTCTTACTTGGGGATGCAATTATTCCCCTTGTTGTTGACAAGATGTCAACTGTGATACCCACAGAACACAAACATAACCTAAGACACAGTATTATAAATCTTTTGGGAGGAAAACTAAAGGATATATCTGGGGCTCTCATTCTAACTTCATCTTTTGTCTTTGGATGTTTGTTTATATTTATATTATTAGCTGATTATGCACAGAAAGTGACATTTAAGAAGACTGAGTCATTCTACTCAGTGATCATAATTAACAGATTTCTGGGAACAGTTTTGCCTTCATTTTTAAGTTTGAGAGTATATAGGAATAGAGAGCAATTTATCATTAGTCATTTATAGTTAATGGTGGTGGGGATGCTTGTTAATAATAGCTTTATGAGGGAAATAGATGTGGCTGATTTTCTATAGAATTGTATTGCACACTTACCATGAGAGATACATCAGATACAGAGCCTGCCAGTGAGGAGATTATAGGTGGGGAAGTAATACTAGTCAGGTGAAGCTAGTTGCTATACAGACCCCCAAATTTCAAGAGCTTACTTATTTTCCATCAAAGTCTATTTCCATCTAGTTGGGGGCTTTCCAGGTGTTCAACCAGGGACCCATGCTCTGTCCACTTTGGCTCTATTATCCTGGAGGTCTACAGTATTCTCCTCAGTTAGCCAGATGAGGGTAAGTCTCTTCTGTTCACATCCCATTGGCTGGAACTCAAGTACATGGTCAAATGTATGTTCAAGGGAAGCAGAGAAATGTAATCTGATTTGCTCTACAGCTAACAGCCTCTGCTACCAGAGAGAAGTGTGTGCAACAGAGGAGAAGAAAAGATAGAATGTGGCGAGGACAGGATGGGGAAGCCTGGGAGAGAGGAACTAGATGCTTACAAAATTTTGAAAAGAAATCAAGTAGGTCCTTTTTGTACTGGTTGGGTCTGGCAGTCATGTTCCAACACAGCATGGTAATCCTCAGTGACATCTTGGAATTTGATTGCTTGGTCTGCATTGCAGACCATTGTGTAACCCAAGAACAGCTAAGGGATCCATGGTGTCCAGTCATTATTGGAGCAGACCCTACCATCATGACCAAGAGTTAGCCAGGTAAGTCTCTAAAAAAAATGCCCTGTAGAGGGGAAAATCTAGTTTCCCAGTACAGCTGTGAGTGTAAAAGGACTGTGGATGGCAAACACAGCCACCTTAAGTGGTGTTTTCTTAAGAAGTGATAGGAGATAGGGCTATGAAGGTTGTAGGATGCAGCAAAAATAAGATCCAACAGGAGGCATGTTTTTAGATATTGCTACTGACCAGCCTTGCACTATTTGCCCCTCACTTTATCTTTATGAGCCTCCATATCTATAATGTCCTTACATTTCTCCCATTGGGAACATATGGGATTTTAGCTTTTACCCAACTATTCAGGGCCACACTTAGGGTAGGAAATCTCAAGAGGGTGCCAAAACCTCATTTGTCATGATAAATAGTATTTTACTGCAAGATGTTAAGTAATATTAGTATAAAAAAATCCATGGTGTTCAAAGTATCAAAATTTAAAATGAAACATAATCAGTATTACTAAGTTTTCCTTTTGCCTCTCAGCTCCAGTATGGCTCAGCATCGCATTGCTCACTATCTTGTATTTATTTAAAATTCTGATATTTTGTCCATAGTGTATTTCTTTATTGTTCAATACTGAAAATCTGTCATCAAAATGCTGTTGATCTTGATTTCTAAACAGTGTATGTGAAGTGAATGCCTCAGTTTACCCTAGTCTGAGCCCTGATTTACTTGCCTTGGCATCCCTGACACCTAGAACAACATCTGAGATATGGTAGATGCTGAAGAAATGCTTATGAATGCAAGAATGGTAGAAAAGTAAAGACGGGGAGGGGGGGCGGGTAAAGTAACAGGCGAGGCATATCAGAATTGGAAGGGAGATGGTTTTGGAGTCATGGCGCACAGTCTTCAGCTCCATCACCAGGTCAGATTTCGTATTGGCCCAGGACACTCTGAGTCCTTAGATCTGACAAGCAGGCAAATTCCTGCATGGACACTTCTACAAAACATTTTCCAAATGGATTGGAGAGTATTCATGTGTTCTCTCTTTTATCAACAAATATTTGTCAAATACCTACCTATTCTTTCTTCTCTTTTCTTTATGTTTTTTTTTTTTAGAATGATGTTTATGTTTATCATTGAATTTCTCTTGTGTGCTGGGTATTTTAATGATTACAGTAACACTTTGAGGTAGTGGGTGTTTGTTTTTTATTCATTTGTCTTTCAAAGATGGAAGTGGAGGCTGATCTTGGTTTTGAATGGTAAAGCTAGGATTTCAGTCCAGGTTTTTCTGCCTCCATAGCCTATGCTCTTCCCAGCACTGAGGACATTCTTGGGGATGAAAGCATTTCCCTGGTTGTGACTTGAACTGTGTCCCAAAGGCAGAGAAACAGGGAGAGGACTTGGAAACTGTTCTGACTTCTGTTGATTGGAGAAACTTCTCTGGAGAGCGAATGAGAAAATCCCCTCAGTGGAACAGGTTGTTCCAGGTTTGCAGAAATCTCTGAACTGTGGCTTCCCTTTTTAATTGTCTTCACTGTGGTTTGCAGATACTGCGGGAGTGTAGGAAGGCAGCGTACCTTTCAAAGCAAGTACAGGGCAGGCATCCACAGTTTTTTTCATAGCATGGCATTTCTTAGGCTTTTAAGCTAGTCAAACTCTCAGGGCTTCAATTTTTTTCTTCTGTGAAGAGAGAATAATTCCAGTGTCTTAACACTTACAGCATTGTTAACAGTTGTTGAAAAGATATAAAGAAAATGGTGTTTGCAAATGATAAATATCATCTATGCAAAATTTAAGTGTTTGGAATTTGGTCTAAAAGCAATGCGACTCTATTTTGGGGGATCAAAGATGGTATAGACATTAACTGAAGCCAAACTATGATGGAACATGTGCAGGGAAACCACTTTTAATGTGAACTATCTTATTTGTGGTAAACTGTTTTACATTTGAATAGTGTGCATATTACAAAGTCTTGGTTAAATTTAATAATATCCTAAAGAAGGGAGCCTAGATTATCAGCAAATGGCCTGGAATAATTTTTTTTTTTAAAATAAAGGTAGCTTAATCATTTTGGGGTGGGGAGTGGGAATAGGGACATTTCAAAGCACAGATTTCTCTTATTCAGGACTTTTAATGTCCTCTCTGACAAAACACATTCTGAGTACCTTCTTATGAAAGTGTAGCCTGGAGCCAAGGACTTCCATGCCAAACTTTAAGCTGGAGCAGATTTTTAAAAGTCATGTTAGAAACTCCCAAAGAATGGGGATTAATGAAAAACACTGACCTGTTCTTAACAAAGGAATGGCAGCACCATGATAATAATGGTTTCTACACTGCAGTAACCCAGCCTGGCTGAAAGGATCTCTTGGTTTCCTTTTGTGGTCCTAAGATGGGTTGTTGATGGGACTGCGAAGTGTATGTCAAGCACCTTGTGGCAGGGACCTTTGATTCTGTTTGAACTTCCATTGAGGTCATATAGATTTCCAGAGAGCCTTGGAGTCATGCAAGAAGAATTACTGTTATAGAACCTTAAGATTTGGAATGGAATGTAAATTGTGTATATCAATGGTTATCAGACTGGCTCTACTGAACCCTAGAGTTCCATAGAAGGACAGAGCAGGGCAGGTGGGAGCAGGGCTCTGTAGAAGCTGCTGGTGGAGAGGGGCCATGAAGTAGAGACAGCATGCTCCATTCCCCCATTTCAGCCAAAGCACCTCTACTTTTATATGCTTTATATGTTGAGTTTGGCATGAGATTATACTTGCAAAAAAGGATTGCATTGATAGGAATAATTTTAAGACCACTTATCAGGTATAGTTTTCTCTTAGGCCAGGATTTTCCTTTACAGTATCCTAGACCAGAGGTAAGTCCTCCTCAATTTACCCGGTGCTAGTGATGGAGAACTATATTTCCAGGGCTCACTGAAGAGACCAGAATCACCCTCGTCACTTTAACAGAGAGAATACAATATAAAGGATCACTCTTAATAATTCCAAACTAGATACTGGAAAAAATAAAAGGTAAAAGGGGGGGATGAAGTACCTTCAGGAAATATTTGTCACCGCTTGAGAACAAAGGGAAGAGATTGGAGTTATTAAGACTTTCAAGCTCAGGACTTAAAGGTCCTGAGGAGCTCAGGAACCGAATCTCCAAGGAGGAAACTATGCTGATGTGGAGGGAACTGGGTGTGTTTAGAAAACTCACACCAGAATCAGTTGCTGCTGCCAGGACGAAGGACTTTTCTTTTCTGACAAGAAGAGAAAAACACGAAGGAGGAAGGAGCCTGCCCTTCCCCTCTTCGGTATCCCTGGAGCACTCCTTTTGGTAGAGACTAACAGGGAACCCTCTAGAACTGCCTAGCTAAGGAGAGATGTGGCTGTAGATTTCTAGTCCTGCCATCACAAAGCATGGCGCAAAAGGGCTGTTTAGAAGCTGAGATAATAACCAACATTGTAACTTACACTTTCCTAACGTGTCCTGGTATATTGTTGAATCATCTTTAAATGAGAAACAAACAAAACAGTAGACAAGAAAATAACAATTCTTTCGCTTTTGGAGGGAACTTACCTTTCCTTCCTAAGTTTTATTTTCTTTAGGCCAAATATATCCAGTCTGTTACCCCTGCCTCAAGGACATGTTGTGTAGATATTTTGCTTGTCATTCTTTGGACACCTTCCAGTTTGTCAGTTTACCTTAAATATGGTTCTCAGTTTGTCATTACCTATTGAAAACTTAGAGAATGTGCATATTATTGTCTTTGTAATTCTACTTATTATGAATTTTTCATGGTCTGCATAGAAATTTAGCTATAAGGGTATTAGTTTTAAAGTTGCTGATAATTAAAAAAAGCTTGGAAAAATCATAAATGTTCAAGACTAGGGGATTGGTTATACTGTGGAATACTCAGCAGATATTATACATGACTGGAGGCCTGGTGCATGACATTTGTGCACGAGTGAGGGGGAAAGGTCCCTTAGCCCAGTCTGCCCCCTCTCACAGTCCAGGAGCCCTCAGCGGATGTCCTACTGACGGCTTAGGCCCACTCCCCCCAGAGAGTCTGGCTGTAGTCTGGCCTCTCCCTGCGAGAGGTGACTAGGCTGATCAGAAATTGCCACCCCATCACCCCATTGCTGCTGCCACTGGCAGCCAATGCAGCAGCTAAGGTGTTTTCATGAATACGGACTACAGTCCCTTCACCATAAAAAAAATATCTGTGTCTGCTCTGGACCTGCTCAAGCCACGCCACTGTGGCTTAGGCATGGCCCGCTCCAGGTATGCCCCCCTCCCCCCTCCTCCCTCCCTTCCACCCCCTCCCCATCTGTGTCCCCACCCACCGGTTCCTGCCTGTGCATGCCTTCCTTGGGAGCAGCCTCCACCTCTGAGGCAGCGTGACATAAGCACTGGGCAGGCCTGCATGTGCCTCTGCTGGGAGCGAAAGTCCCCACCCCCCCCATCCTTGCCCACCAGCTCCTGTGTGCACATAGCCAGTTGACCAGTCATGACTGGGACACTGGTAGGATCAATTAGCATATTACCTCTTTATAGATGATGAAGAAGAAAAGTTGACAATATGGAAAGGAAAATCACATATTTTTAGCTGAAAAAGGCAGGCTATGAAATGGTATACACAATTATCATTATATTTTTTATTTTTTTTGTATTCCAACCATATATCCACATTAAAAAAAATATTGGGAAAATATGTACTACATGTCCAACATATGATTGGTGATTTTGAGGTAGAAATATAATGGACAGTATTAATTTTCTTTTTAACATTTATTTGTACTTTAAACATAGTTTATAATTAAAATATATTTCTTTTGTAATAAGGCAAAAATTAATTTAGTGCTCAGAATGGAGTATAACACTATACATATGTTTTGATTAATGCATAGTATAATGGGATTACAGTTGCCCTTCAACTGAAAAATATAGTTCTATTAAGACAGCCTAAGATTGTATTTTTTTTTTTTCTTTTTTGCAGTTACATCATTTTTTTTTTCACCTGGGAGCATAGTTCAAGCTTTCTCCACTCTCTACAGATTTAAAATGTAATTTTAATAAAATGTATGGGTCTTAATTTATATTCAGTAGAATATATACATTTTAAGTATAAAGTTCCATGAAATTTGACTAAAATATACACCTGTGAAACCACCACACAGTCAATGTGTTGGGTATTTCCATCACCCCACACAGTTCCCTTGTTCATTTTGCTGCCAATCCCTCTGCCAGCTCTGGGCTGAGGCAACCACTTCCTTGCTTTCTGTTGCTATAGATTATATTTGCCTTTTTTAGAATTCTACATAAGTGGAATCATCTACTTTGTACAGTTTGTTCCTAGCTATTTTGTGCAGTATAATCCTGAGATTCATTTGTTGTTACATTTTTAAGTAATTTATTCCTTTCTATTGCTGAGTAGCATTCCATGTGTATGACTGTCAGAGTTTGTCTATCCATATACTTATTTATGGGCATTTCAGTTGTTTCCAGTTTGGGACTATTATGAATAAGCTTCTATGAACATCCTAAAATCTATTTTTAAAACCTATATCTAGGACTATATATTAATTCCTATTAAATATCTTTTTAAAAAAATCTTTATTGTTGAAAATATTACATAAGTTCCACTCGCCCTCCCTTTTACCCCCTTGTTATCCCCCATTGATTTCTTCAAGCCCACTCCCATCCCCTGCCCCCAGGCCTTCACCACCCCATTGTCTGTGTCCATGGGTTATGCATATATGCATACAAGTTCAGTGGTTGATCTCTTCCCACACACCCTTCCCTGCCTTCCCTCTGAGGTTGACAGTCTATTGTTTCCATCATGTTAGCTCATTTCAGCCTTTTAAAAGCTCAGTTCTATCATCCAGTGTTTTGTCAACTTTTCCCTTGTGTGCCAACTACTTATATGATGGATATGCCTAATATATCTTCATAATAAGTCATATTGGTGGAAAGAATGTTAGAACAATCAGGAAGCTGTATGCTGCCGTGACTATATGTCAAGAGAATCGAGAAGATTCTCTGTTTCTGTATCTGGAGAATTGAGAAGATGGCAGTAGATGCTCATATTGGCTTCAGCTCTAGAATTCTGTGGTTCATTGAAAATGCCTGTGACAAAATGGCTGCAAAATCTTATTTACCAAAATCACAGTTGCTTTGTAGGCAACACAAATGGCTGAGACCAGGTGACTGAAATGTAACTAGGTCCTAGGTTGATAATGTAAACTAATATCATCTAAGAAAATGTCTTGTGCAGAGGTAGGGCCTGAACCGTGGCTCTTCTTGGTGATGGTGTTTCCAAATCATTGGACTAGAGAAAACATCCCCTATGTTGTAATTAGGGATCGAGTTATAACATATAGAGCCATAAGAGAATAAATCCAGATGGGTAGAACCTCCCTATGTGACAAAGGAGGAAACAAGTATAGCGATTGATAGCTGAAGAGAGATGGAGAACAGTGTTGGAAATGTGACTGACTCTTTCTAGGTTGTTGGATTTGGCAACATTAGGAGAATGGATGAGTGGTTTAAACTTTAGAGGTATATGATCACAAAAGGCTTAAAAAATAGTGTTCAGAAAAGAGAACTATATTCCTGGAATTTCTGTGACATAGCCCAGGTGGTGGGCTGCCAGTCATGGCTTAGATAAGGGGAAGGAGGGGCACTGTTTCAACCTGAAACTAAAGCATGGTTTGGGGACCCACATTGAAATACCCATGCTCTGTTGGTTCAGGACATTGATCATCCCCAGCCTGGGGCAGGTTGACAGTAAATTAGCAAGAAGACTCTTTAGCCCCTTGGGTTGGAGAGGAAGAAGGAACCAGCCATCAGGAAGGGGAATGGAGACATAGAAATGCCAGAGTTAGATACAATGGGCACATGCTCCTTGTGTCAACTTAAGTGAATAAAACTGGAAACCTTCACCTTGGCTCCCAGTTTGTATGATGGGATTCTACAAGTTGCTTCACCAGTGACTATTGTGTGTTCTGTGTTTTAAGCAGGGGTTTGTGTACATATACATAAAAGATATGTACAGACCAATCATTGGGCACTTCTTATATGTTAGGTGCTGTTCTATGTACTTTACATGCATAAACTTCCCAATAATTCTGTAATATAGATGTTTATTATTATTATTCCCACACCAGAGATTAAGAAATTGAGGTAGAGAGAAGTGAAATCATTGGTATAGTGAGGGTTTGAATTCAGTCTGTCTCCAGGACTTACATTCTCAGCCACTGTGTTTTGCTGACATGTACCTGGGCAGGATTGGGAAAGAGTGCTGTGTTACCCATAGGAGTTGTTCTGTGTTCCTGCTTTGTGGCTATGCATTGTGAGTATTTCCCAGTCAACTTTGCTCATGTTGCCACCTCTGAGAGTCCATCTATCAGCTCTTTAAGCCTAAGAGTGGAGAAATAGATTCCTTTTATATATGAATCCCAATCGGTGATAGCCATGCATGTTTTAGAGTTTGCTAGGCCCAGCTGGTGTGAGCGTCAGCCCATGAACCAGGAGGTCTCAGTCAGAGAACATGCCAGGGGTTGCAGACTCCATCCCCCGTAGGAGGCATGCAGGAGACAGCTGATTAATGATTCTTCCTCATCATTGATGTTTTGCCTTCATCATTGATGCTTCTTTCCCTCTCCCTTCCTCTCTCTGAAACAAATTTGAAAAAAAGATAGAATGAACTGGGTGCTTATTTAAAAACTAGTGACCTGGTACATGGATTTGTGCACATTGAAGGAAAATTAATTAGAAGGTGGCTGGCAGGGCAGGACTGGGCAAGAAGGGCCAGACATGCCCTGGAGCCAACCTCCCATGTCCCTCCCCAGCTTCTGTGTCTGTGGAGTGAGCGGGGTCCCTCTAGCAGGTGGAGTCCCTTGGCCTGGCCTGTGGGAATCAGGCCGAAACCAGCTCTCTGACATCCCCTGAGGGGTCACAGTGTAAGAGGGCACTCTGCAAAGTTGCTGTTGTACGGGGTGTGGAACGCAAATACAAGTGTTCAGTAAACCAGATTCGAGCCGACAGTGCCCCAGCAACAACATAGCCCACAGCCAAAGGTGGAATCACACGGCCCCACGAGGAATTGTTCTCCCTCCTCTCTGGTTTCAGGGTGCATCACCCAAGAACCACCACTGCCAAGCCACTGCAGCTCGGCAGCTCCTGCGTTGAGTGTCTGCCCCCTGGTGATAAGTGTGCATCATAGCGACAGGTTGGACGGCAGAGGGACACTTATCATATTAGCCTTTTATATATATGGATACTGGGCCCTACCCAAGATTTTCTGAATCTAAAACTTGGGAGGTAAGGCCTGAAAATTGGAAGATGTAACAAATCCCCAGGTGATTTGGGTCTAGGCTGAGGTTTGGGAACCATTGCTTTAAGCATCCTGCACATGGATGGATGTTACCCATCAGTGCTCCGAGACTACAGTAGTGATCATCCTTGTAAATCATTAAAACAAATTTATCTGTCTCCACTGTACTATCAAAGTCAGGTGGTAGGCATTAGAGGAACAGGTGCGCAACACAAATATAGTGGCTGCAAGGTTTAAAAAGCTGGTTTCCAATTTAAGATTGGCAGCCATTTAAAAAGAGAGAGAAATACTTAAGGGGGTCAATATTTTAAAAACAAAGCAATAAACCCAAGCCAAAGAGGATTATAAATACATGCATCATGCGTTATGACTAAAGCATATGCTTTTATTTAAGAGTTATTTTATTACTAATTTGGGCTTTCAGTTCTACTTGGGGCTATATGTGAACTATAAAGTGATGAGTGGGGCTTTGTTAGGCTGCTCATGAATATCACTCTTACAGAAGAAAGAAACTAAACAATAACAACAGCAGCACAATAATACAACAAAAGCGCTCAGTGCTGTTTAGAAAGCCAATTCATTGTCATGTGCAGAAATCTCTGTAATAAGCAGGATGTCATAAAAAAGTACATGCTTGGCTAGACTTCTCAATAAATTGGAAAGAGGAAAAATGTCATGTTTATTTACAGTGAATGCATTTCATACATTAGAACTAAATCTTGATAGCTCAATAATGGCTATTTAAAATGTCCCTGGAAGTTTTATTGAAAACTGCCTCTAACACCAAATTAACCCATTACTGACCACATGTAATTAATAGATTGAAGACACTCTGACTCTGTTTTCATGGAAGAGTAGACCTGTAGTGAAAGTGTACTCACTCACCACATGGGAACAGTGTATGCTGGTCCTTGTGCCCATGTCAACTAAGGGCTTCATAGCTCAGCCCTTCACACAATAGTCTGAACCTTGCCATGGTTTTGGATAGCACAGAGGGCCCATCTTTGAGGGATTTTAGTTGTATGTGAGCCCATGTTCAGCAAAAGGTCAAGCCTAAATATTATTACCAAGGTGAACTCAAAGAAAGGAGACAGGTAGCTTGAAAATAGTCCAGAAAGGAAAGAACCACAGAGAGAGACTCAGAACTGGAAATAAATATGAGAGGAGTATTTCCATGGTTAGAGAAGGCATCCTTGCTCAGCTTTGTCTGGCCTTTTCTAGCATCTGAGACAATAGGATGACATAGCAGCAGGCTTATTTTGAGCTCTACCCTTTATGCTGCACAGAACTGTTGGCTTCATTGTCTGGCCAAAGGGATTCTACCAAGGCAAGTATCTGCTACCTGTTGCTTTTCCTCTTTGGGTATATAGATGAGTTCTTAAGACTTTCATGAAACTCTTAGAGTGTCTTTTAAAAAGGTATGTTAAGAAAGTTCTTTAAAATTGTCATCACCTTAGTAATTTTTCTCCCAAAGGATAAAGATACCAAATTAGAAATTGTAGGTTCCGAGGAGAATGGCAAAGGGAAAACTGAATTTTATTATTTCCCCTCTGGTTTTGGCAGTGTTAGGAGCAAATGTGTAGTACTACCATCTCCTAAAAGGTAACAACATTGGCAGCTGTCACTTGGGCTTTTGCGTAGTAACCCGTTCTTTAACACTTTGCAGATAACTATGTAGTCCTTTTAAAAGTCAAAATGTGAGATCCAGGATATAAAAGCAAACACTGGTGGAGACTTCAGGTTATGAATGAATTAGAAATAGTTTATTTCAAACCTTGATTCTAATTCAACCCCAGCATATACTCCATTGGCAAAGTTAATGTTAAGTTTGGCTTAGAGACAGTTAAATAATACTACTTTCAATTTCTGGATTCTTTAAGGGGTTCCTCTGTACCTTGGCGAAAAAAAAAGAGAAACTGCTGCAAGAACTTTTGTTAATCCTCACTGGTGGATATTTTTCCTATTGATTTTTAGAGAAAGTGGGAGGGAGAAGGGGAGAGAGGAAGAGAAAGAGAGAGAAATATTGATGTGAGAGAAACACATGGATTGGTTGCCTCTTGCTCGTGCCTGACTGGGGTGGGATTGAACCTGCAACCCAGGTACTTGTCTTTGGGAATTAAACCCATGACCTTTGGGTACATAGGCTGTTGCTCTAACCACTTAGCAACACCGTTCAGGGTCTGCTGCAAGATTTTGCTTCAGGACATCTACTTGTGACTTTATTTCCTTATTCACATTTGTCCAGTGCCACATAACAGACATCTGCTGTGAATATTTCCTATCACATTGTACCTTTGAAATGTATTCATAGGCATTTGAAGCACATGCCTCCCAATGATTCATTGTCTCCTTATTTAAATTCAAGGAAAGCATTGTGACAATTCCTAATTCCTGTGTGGGAGCTTTTGGTGTATTAGCATGCTTTGAAATTGAAAGGCCTCACAGATCTCTTTGCATAATATTGGTCAAAGCACCATAAGCCAGTTTTAAAGGAAGAAAAGGGATCCCAGTGGTGGAGGGAAAAAATAATGACAAAGATAGCTGTTTCCTGTGGGCGTACATGTGCATATCTCTGAGTGATAAAGTACAGATGTGTAAAGCAGGGGTTTAACCTTGCTACCATGTTGTGAAGCTCTTTTCTCTCTTAGCGGGGCTTCTCTGGATGGCCTATAAAAGAACTGTAAAAAAACATCCTAGTGAATAATTGGAGACTCACTGGCACAAGATTAATTAATGATTATTTAATTATTTAAATATTTGACTGCTGATTACTTGCTCTGGGGTATAAGAATTTGAATATTTGGGGCATACTCTTTAACCTGCATATGTGAGAGAGAATTATATATAGTTTACACATAAACACAAACACAGAGTTACCACCAACTACCACTTCCTTTGTGGTCTTTTTTTGATCCCAGAGGGTTTCAGAGAGTGGCTGTATCTGGGAGCATAGTCTTAAATATCTGAGAGATCTGATTTATTAACAAAATTTCCCAGGAAATATTTTTTGTCAATTTGCTTATTATTCTTCCCTCGTGCAAGTCTGAACTTAATCTTAAATAATTATCCATTAAATGGATATGCTCAAGAGAGATGAATTCAGAACAGATTGGATTATATGGCACCTTCTTACAAGGTTTGCTATCTGAAGAATCTGAAGCACTTTTCTATAAAGCTTCTCAACTATGAAATCTCAGCTTAGCTATGAAATCCCAACTTTAACAGAGATAGGATAGAATTAAGGTCAAGTATGTAAATTATATATACCGTAGTCTCCTTTATCCATGAGGTTTACATTCCAAGACACCCAGTGGATGCTTGAACCTACAGGTAATACCAACCCTATTTTTTCCTATACATACATATTTATAATAAGGCTTAATTTATAAATTAGACACAGTAAGAGACTAACAGTGGTAATAATAAATAGAATAATTATAACAATACTAGAGGCCTGGTGCACAAAAATTTGTGTACTGGGGGGGGGGGTCCATCAGCCCGGCCTATGCCCTATTGCAGTCTGGGACGCCTTGGGGGATATCCACCTGCTGGCTTACCCCCAATCCTTGGGGGATCGGGCCTAAGCTGGCAGTCAGACATCCCTCTGGCAGCCCGGGAGCCCTCGGGGGATGGCCACTTGCCAGCAGGGAGCAGGCCCAAACTGCATTCGGACATCTTTAGTGGTGCTGAGGAGGCAGGAGAGGCTCCCACCACCACCGCTGTACTGGCAGCCGTCAGCCTACCTTGAGACTGAACAGAGCTCCCCCTGTGGGAGTGCACTTACCACCAGGGGCAGCTCCTACATTGAGCATCTGCCCCCTGGTGGTCAGTGTGTGTCATAGTGACCAGTCATTCCCAGTGGTTCTGCTGTTAGAGTCAATTTGCATATTACCCTTTTATTATATAAAATAGAGGCCTGGTGCATGGGTGGGGGTCAGTTGGTTTGTCCTGAAGGGTGTTCCGGATCATGGTAGGGGTTCCACTGAGGTGCCTGGCCAGCATGGGTGAGGGGCTGAGGACTGTTTTCAGGCTGGCCACATCCCCTTCAGGGTGGGGGTCTCTCCTGGGGTCCCTGGCCAGCCTGGGTGAGGGGCTGATGGCTGTTTGCAGGCTGGCCACATCCCCTTCAGGGTGGGGGTCTCTCCTGAGGTCCCTGGCGAGCCTGGGTGAGAGGCTTATGGTTGTTTGCAGGCTTGGCACAGCCCCCAACGAGGCTGGCTAGAAGCAGGTATCTAGAATTTATTTATCATCTATAATTGAAACTTTGTTGCCTTGAGTGGAGGCCATAGCCGGCCTAGGCAGGCAGGAAGTTTAGCTTCTTCCGTAGCCGGGGCAAGCAAGCCTCCTTTTGCTCTAGCTCCTTGGCTTCTATAATTGAAACTTTATTGCATTGAATGGAGGCCATAGCCAGCCTAGGCAGGTGGGAAGTTTAGCTTCCTCCATAGCCAGGGCAAGCAAGCCTCCTGTTTGCTCTAGCTCTGTGACTGCTGGCCGCCATCTTGGCTGGGTTAATTTGCATTTAGTCACTCTGATTGGCTGATGGGTGTGGCTTGGCTGGTGGGAGTGGTTTAGGTGTAGCAGAGTGGTGCCTAATTTGCATATTAGTCTTTTATTAGATTAGATAGATAATGTGGGGCAAAAATAAGTTTACAGTTGTTCATGTGGAAAATACAATCTTATCTAATAAAAGGGTGATATGCAAATTAACTGTCACTCTGTCACAAAGATGGCAGCACCCATAGCCACAAGATGGCTGTGCCCAGTCCCCTCAACCCCACCAGGTGGGTGGCCACTGAGAGTGAGCAGCATGAGCAGCCTGGCAGAATGCTTGCTTCGTCACCGCGGCGATGAGGCAAGCGTCCTGCCCTGGCTATGGAGGGCCTCTGGGCAGCTTGCATCATTGCTGCGGTGACAAAGCAAACATTCTGCTCTGGCTGCGGAGAGCCTCTGGGTAGTGGGTACAGAGCGGCCAGGCCCTGCAGAGAGCAGAGAACCATGGGGAATGGGCCTAAGCCATCAGGGCTCCCCGAATGGAGAGTTCTCCTTAGAGGGCTCCTAGATTGGAGAATGGTGCAGGTCAGGCTGAGGGACCCACCCCCATGCATGAATTTTGTGCACCGGGCCTCTAGTATTTTATAAATAATGATACAAGAATAAACTTTCATGTTCTAACAACTGTAAACCTACTTTTGCCCCACCCTGTATACTGCAATAAAAGCTATGTGAATGTGGTCTCTCTCAAAATGTCATATTGTACTATAAGTGGAGCAGTACATGCTGGGCAAAAGGATAATTCATGTTCCAGGTGGGATGGAGCTAGATGGTGTACAATTTTATCACACTACTCAGGAAGGCATGCAATTTAAAACTTATGAATTGTTTATTTCTGGAATTTTCTATTTACTGTATTCAGACCACAGTTGACTGAGGGTAACTGAAAATGCAGAAAGTGAAACTATATAAGGAGGGACTATTGTATGTACACAACACAACACATGTATTATGTGGTGTGCACGTGTATGTATGCATGCACATGTATAACATTCTTAGTCAGACAGAATCATTCGAGTATTTGATTACAGATGAATGCAGACCGAACCAAGTGGATTGTAGGTAAAATGGCTGTGTGAATTGGTACCACATTCCCAGGTCTCTGCCTGAATCTGACACTGATGTCACAGATGGCTAGATCACACCCAGAGCTTCTCTTCCTGTCACCCATAGACTTCCTTTCCCGAGTGGAAATGTTCAGTTTCACTTCAAGCTGGAGAAGGCAGAGTGTCATTGAGGTTGGTTTTCTTTAAAAATTCACTATGGTGTTTGCGAATAATTCCCCAATCTTTCATAAAAGTGCTTTGGCAAAATAGCAAAGCAGCTGTAAAAGCCTCTTGACTAAATTTAATGGCTTAATTTCCCTGTAAGTATGTGCTGTAGACCAAAAAGCACCCCTCCACACACACTTGCATTTCAAGGTACTTTCTGCTTCAATCTGGAGGTAGGTATGCTGTTGAAAAATAAATGTGATGTATTGGGTGGGGAGGGCGGGGGCGGATAGCTTAGTGTTTAACAGATAGATTTAAAGGAAACTGGGCTTTTCAGATTGTAAATATCTGTGAAAGCTGCTGTGAGCTGTTACAAAGCGATGGGGCCTTTGGTATGCTTGTAGGACCATATACATCTCAATTTATTCGTGAATTTTGTATGTAAATATTTTATGTCTCCTGGGCATAGCAATTGGAAAGTTTATGAGCCTGGGGTTTGGAATAGCTAAGGAGCAGATCCAAAAGCTTAGCTACCAGCTGGGCAGCCTATTCAATGGTTTTGGGCCCAGAGGCTTAGGGAAACCCAAAGGAGCAACCTGCAAGTCTCAAAATCTGGAAGACAAGGTAGCCAATTAATTCTTCAATCATAAAGTTTTAGAGCTGGCCAGTATCTTAGAAATCTACTCTGCTCAGCAAGTTCCTACATATTCAACAGGGCAGTTTTATGGAGCCTTATCCAGGCCCTCAAGGCTTCATAAAACTATAAGTTTTATAGTATTTTTGCTAATCCCAACATTTATTGGAACTAGCTCTATTGTCTGGACATGAATAAGCCACTTACTTTTCTGGGTCTTACTTCTCCATAAATGAGACAAGCGGGTTTCTGATACTCCTTAATCAGTGATCACACCTGGATTTGTTGATCAAGTCTGCACTGGGAAGTGGGATAAACATAATAAACACGTATACACAGAAAGGTAAACAACAACAACAGTACCTTTAGTCAAGAAGGGAAAAACTCTCCTCGATGCCTCCACTGTATGACCGGTCGTCTCCTGCATTCTAATGAAAGTCATGTAGGAACCTGGAGACTGATTTGCTTTGTAGTTAAGTACAGATGGAAATGTCTCCTCTGGAATTCTTGTTTTTCGAGCACCAATATTTTCTCTAATGTTTATTATTTTGTTTCTGATTATACAGACTACACTTCATCATTATAAATAAATTGGAAAGAACAGAAAAATAAGAATTCACTATTCAAATGCTTAATATTTTTTGGATTCCATGTTAGTCTTTTTTTCTTTATATTTCTTTTCCCTTTTCCTGCTTTGTGATTTAGAAGTTATAAATCCTGTCTCTAGGTTAAGATTAATTTTGTAACTAAACAGCATACAACTTTTTACCCAGTTATCAAAATGATGAAATATTCTGTTGATTCTCCACTTGTATAAGATAAGAAATATAGCATCTTTCAACAACTTTCCTACACTGGAACTTTAGAATTAGATTATTATTATGATGATTTTAAAATTATCATTATTCTTGTATTTTGCATTTTAACTTAAAAACAAGTTTAAGAATTTGTCTTAATTTTTTATAATCTTAAAAATAACACTTAATTTTAATTAGAACATTTAATTTCTGAACTCATAGATTCTAACCCTTTAATACAAATTTCTCCATTTTTGAGCTGTTCATCTTGAGTACTTTTTCTACCAGTTGGAGGTATTTTGAGAATTTTTTTTTCAGGAAGGATATGTGTGTGTGTGTATAATTATATAGTTACTAGGGGCCCGGTGCACAAAAATTTGTGCACTTGGAGGGGTCTCTCAGCCCAGCCTGTGCCCTGTCACAGTCTGGGACCCCTTGGGGGATGTCCACCTGCCGGCGTGCCTGGCCAGCTTGGGTGAGGGGCTGATGGCTGTTTTCAGGCTGACCAAGCCCCCCAGTGGGGACCCTCACCCCATGGAAGTGTGGCCAGTCTGGGTGAGGGGCTGAGGGCCGTTTTCAGGCTGCCCACATCCCCTTTAGGGTTCGGGTCTCTACTGGAATACCTGGCCAGCCTGGGTGAGGGGATGAGGGGTATTTGAGGTTTCCCTCTGCTCCCATTGATCCAAGGTCCCAGCGAGGCTGGCTGGAATCAGGTTTCTGGGTTTATTTATCTTCTATAATTGAAACTTTGTTACCTTGAGCGGAGGCCTAGGCAGGTAATGAAGCCTCCTGTTTGCTCTAGCTCCATGGCTGCCGGACAGCGTCTTGGCTGGGTTAATTTGCATACAGCTGCTCTGACTGGATGGTGGGCGTGGCTTGGCTGGTGGGCGTGGCTTAAGTGTCTCCGAGTGATGGTTAATTTGAATATTGCTCTTTTATTAGAGTAGATATACACATGCACACACACAGTGTAATGCTTTTTGACTTCATACACTCTGGGGATTTTGTATTATCTTTACCCAAGAATGGTGTCTCTATTGGATATTGAGCAATTGTATTATAATATTTTTCTTTCAAAACTCAGTGGTTGTTTTATTTTTATTTTTTATTATTGTAGAAGAGAAGTTTGTGATCAATCTCTTTTATGTTGGTAACCTTTTGTTTTTTGCTTCTAAGCACTTAGGGTTTTTCTTTATTGAAATGAGATATTATTAATTTGTTTTCTCTCCTAGGATCTAATCTATCACCTGTCCTGACTGTGGTTTTAAATTTGGCAAGTCAGTTTCTCATCCTATACTATCCTCAAAGCTTCTTTTTTATGAGGGCTTGCTCTAGTTTTGTACATAAGGAGTCTACTTGAATCTTGTGTAAAAGACAAACTGGAAATTGTCAAAAATATTCTCCTGGTTTTTTAAGTACATTTCATAGGAATGTTTTTACTCTGATCTGTGTGGCCATTTCCTTTTTTTGACAGTATCTTTTTACCGCATCCTTTCTTGTGTCCTATGCTTTTTCTCTCTTGTTCACGTCTAGAAAGGAACTTCTCTTTATGCAAAAGAATGTGCTGAGACCGTACATCATGTGGGTCCAGTCCGGAAACAGACCTCGACAGAAATTTGAAGAGGGACAATTTAATATAAAGTATTATTAATCAGTCAAAGGTGTTAAGTACAACAATGGATAAAAGAAGAACCTAAGGAATGGCAGATGCAGGGGACAATTGCTTCCTCTATGGCTAAGGGGAACTGTGCAAGGAAAGAGCTAAGAATTTTGAAGAGGGATCTTTTTTTCGGCCAAGCAAGGTTGAGAGTTAGACCTTATTGGGAAGGGTGTGTTGGCAGCTAACTGTGGTGGACAATTCAGGGGATGCCGGCCAGTGAAAGCTGTTTCACATGAACACCAGCTAACAATAGCCTTTGGACAGGACATTATCTGCCATGCAGCCAATGGTGTTATTGGAGAAACTCACTGGAAAGTAAGTCTTTTTGGTTTTGTCTGTTTTCACATACCCTGCTGTAGCAATGCAACAGAAGCAAGAAGTATGCCAGAGCTAGGAAGAGAAGCTCTGTCTTCCACTCCGCCTGATACTGGCCCTCTAGCTTCTTCTACTGCCATCTAATATTACACCAGCTGGTGCAGAGGAAATGTTTATAGGGTCCAGCTCTAGCATCACATAGCAAAGCAGGGTGGATTTTGGAGCTGACAGTCAATACATTGATAATTGGCACAGATGGGCTCTCTGAGGCTCAGATGAAAGAAGGCAAGAGTAGTCTTAGTATTGTTTCATATTGCCTGGTCAGAAGTCCAGGAGCCTGGAAAAGCAGGGAGAGGCCTAGAGCCATAGCACTGGTGGCAAGGAGCTTGTGCTATTTCCTTTCTTTTTTATTTTTGCTTGACAACCAAGAGGTGGCTGGGACAGACTTGCTCTGCAAATGTAGCAGACATCAACATCAATGACAAGCTGGGAGCATGCACTCAGAGGTTTCCCACCCAAGGAGCCTCCCTAGAGCCTGGATGCTTCTAAAATCCATTCTGGGGTTTAGATCAGGTACCAATTGCCCCACAGTAATAGGTGTTAATGAGCTTCTGCTGAAGCCTCTTCCTTTCATGCTCCATGCTGTGTCAGAGCTTTGCATGTAAGGTCAGCTTTCCCTACAGACAAGTGCCATTTGCTCTTTTATTAAATAGAAATACAGTAGATCCTTGGGTTACCTTGGAGCTCTGTTCCTACGGTGTGACATAACTTGATTTTCATGGTTAAGTCGGAACCCACCTACATAAGCACCTACGTCACTCAAATGGAGCATATACACAGCAGTAATGAAGTGAAACAGTAAAAACAATTTAAAAGGAAGATAACAATTCCTGACCTTTACTTGTGGTAAATAAACAATAAAAATCATAAAACACATATGTACATACACCGGAATGACGGAACTTTTTAAAAATTGTTATAAATACTGTAAATGGGAGATAGCGATGTATGTCAAGTCTGATGTAACCCGAGGACTACCTATACCTTGAAATTTTTGGTGTATGAATGTTACCCTTTCTAAATTTTTAAAATTGAGTTTATTGTTGTGACATTGATTAATATATTTATATAGGTTTCAAGTGTACATTTCTCTGATTCATGATCTGTAGATTGCATTGTGTGTCCACCACCCAATCTTCCATCACCATATATTTGCCCCCCTTTCCCCTTTGCTATCCCCCTAACCTCCTTCCCTACTATTGTCTGTGTCTATGAGTTTCAGTTTTATATCCCACATGTGAGTGAAATCATATGATTCTTAGCTTTTTCTGACTCACTTATTTCACTAACATAATATTCTCAAGGTCCATCTGTAACCGGACAATCAATGGGTCCATGCTGCCTGTCACCACCTGAGCCAATTAAGCAGAGAGAGGGTTGAATCATATATAAGCATTTATTCCAATACTGCTGGCAGTATGGGAGAGCAGCCGGTCTTGCACAAAAATCTGCTTTGCAGCGCCCCATAAACCAGCTCCTTATATAGGGTAGGACAAAGATCATATGGGGAAGTAGGGATTACAGGCGTGGGGAAGTAGGCTATGCAGGCTGGGGTGGGACTCCATTGTTTTGGCAACATGGTTGTTAATCTTTCCATGATAATAGATCTTGAATGAGAATGGACCACATTCCAAGGTTGACTCCCAGGTCCAAGGTTTACTCCCAGGTCTGGAGGGTATACTACTTTCAGCCAAGTTAGAATGTCTTTTCTTTAACCAGAACAAGGCAATCATGGTTAACAGAGCATGATTAATATTTCCCATAACCATAAATATTCCCTGATATTCTTTTTGCCCCTAATACATCCATGTTGTTGCAGATGGCACTATTTTATCTTTTCTTATGGACGGGTAGTATTCCATTGTATATATGTGCATCTTTCTTATCCAATGCTCTATCAAAAGACACTTTGATTGTCTCCATGTCTTGGTCACTGTAAATAATGCTGCAGTGAACATAGGGATACATATATCTTTGTAAATAAATGTTTTCAGATTTTTGGGGTAGATACCCAGAAGGCACTAAATTTCTTGAAAGATGTATTTCCCTGTTTCGTTTTTAAATATTCTTTGGGTAATTTTAATGAGATTATGAAAGGAGTCAGTGTTACATACTAGTGTACATATATGGGGAAGTCTCATATTTTTAAATGTGCCACAAATCTGCTTATCTACCAGTATACTTGTTTTAACCTTATATTAAAAAGTCCATTATTCTTAGTCTGTATTACCTGTATGCTATCTAATTGAATTTAAACTCTGTAATGCCATCTCAGGGCTAAAAATATACTGCATGTTTTAACTGTTTAATTTTTATGAGTGTATACATGCAGTGTAGTCAAACACTAGACCTCTTCACCTGAAATATCCTATGCTTGTAGTTCAGTTAATTAACATCACACTGACTTGTGGATTTAGAAACATTTGGGTTTTGCTGCTTAATTTTTTTCCTGGCCAGTAGGAACTTCATAAAGTTAATGCAGAGAGTTCTATTTCAGTAAGCCTGTTTACTAATTGGTAGAACATGGACATTTGTGGTACTTAATGCATTAAATCAGAAGAGTTTGGAATTTGTATAAAAGAAATAAATTTTACATTAAATTTTCAAAATGACAGAAAATTTCTCACTTTGGCTGTTGCATAGCATTGCTTAGAAAAGATTCAAAAGAAAATAGCAAGGGCTTTATATAGCATATGAAAATAAAACAAATATTATCGTACTAAAAAAATAAGTCATTCCATTTGATCTTGACTCATCCTTCGTTCATTGTCTCTTTGTGCTCCTTTTTCTGTCTGGGCTGTGTTCTTGGTATAGTGGGGCCCTGTGGAGGAATGGTTCTCAGTTAGGGAAAACCTGAGAAGGGACCCGCAGTTGCCTTTGTACCTGGGAAGGGCTGTTTTGCAAACCACAGACTGGTGGGTTCTGTGGGGAAAAACCCAAAAATACAGACGTACAGAAGAAAAAATAGCCAACTCTACATTCTTAACAGAGAATGGGATTATATAATATCCTTTTGTAATGTCCAGAATACGAGTTTTTTCCATTTCTAAAAAATTAGGTGCAGTGTTAATTTTAGTCTTTAGGCATCTCTGTTCTGCTCCCAGACAATGGATAGTGGTGTACCAGTCACATCTACAAATACTCACAGCTCCCTGGGCATTAGAACCCATTTGCACCAGGACATTGGGATCCAGTTAACATGTTTATATGTTCTCTTACTATTTTTTTTCTTCTACATTAGTCTTCATTTTCACAGTTTGAAGTCCATATCCCTACAGGAGAAAATGTAAGTTACACGGTTTTCTCTCTGACATTGGTTAATTTTATACTTTCTTCACCGAGTCAAGAGTTCTGAATTGAGTTCTTGTAGGAAGTGGATGAGGTAAATGGGGATGTGGCTCTTACATACTTCATATTATAGATCCAATATAGATGTATTTTCTGAACTAAAAATTAGTAGTGCAGAAAATATGACAGTCAATGAAAATCTTGAACTAATGTGTAAATTTTGTTTAATATCTCTCTATGCTTTGCTACATAAAAGCTTTAAATTTTTTATAGTAACATCCTTCAATCACTGTTATTAATTGTAGATTTTTATCTTATTTAAGAAGATCTTCATCCTAATTTTTAAAGAATCTCAGGTGTTTTATTTTGATACTTTTATAAATCTCCTCCCCCCCAATTTTTGTCTCTACTCTTTGTAGAATTTATTTCTATGTACTAGTATACTACAAGGCACTAGAGTTTTTTTTACTTCAATACATGTCAGTCTTTTACTCATCATTAAAGTCTACACTTTTCCTACTGAGATAATATGTTACCTTTAGCATAAACTGTATTCTAATGTTTGCTTTATTCTATTATTGGTTCTCTCTTCTAGTTCAGTGATCTGTTTGACAATTATTGTAGAGACAGTTATATATAAGTCTCTACATTTCGAAGTTTACAAAAAAATGTCTTATAGCCTGAAAATATGTTTTGACATGTGGACATGATGTTTATCCTCTCATTATTAGTCTTCTTCAAATTTTGTTGATCTTACAGATTTTCTTTTTAATTTTAATGAGCCTCAGAATCAGCCTGATAAATTTCATAAAATACCTTGTGATTTTGACTAAAATTGCATTCAATTCATAGGTAATTATTGAATCTCACCATTCAGTTTCTGATATTTTCCCTTTTTGTTCATGTTTTCCTTTATACCCTGCAGTAAGTTTTATGATTTTCTTCACTCATGTATTTCACTTTGATTGTCAATTAAACGACTGCATACCTGCATTTTTTTTATTGACTGGTTGTTCGTAGAAAAGTAATTTTTTATATGATGAACATTATGTCTGACCAACCTATTAAACCCTTTTATTTGCAATATTTTTTCAATTAATTTTCCTAGATTATTTTAGGCATTCTTTTCTAATATTTACACCTCATTCATTTTCTTGTTTAGTTGCCTTATTTAGGAGCATTGATACATGGTTGAATTCCTGCTTTTCATTTTACTTACTATGCCTAATACAACATTAATTTTAGAAAATTTTTAAAAATCATGAATTTGGGTTGAATTTTACCAAGAGCTTTTTTGAGACAATCATCTGGTTGGGATTTCTGATTCTGTTAATGACTTAATTCCATGAATAGGTTTCCAGGTGTTTAACCATCCTTCATTCCTGGAATAAATCATTCATGGTGATAGGATTTGGTTTTCAATAATGTTATGCTTTCTTGTACCAACAGGCAAAATATACCACCCTTCTTTCAATATAGTTTGTTATATACCTCTAAAAATTTCTTTTACACTGTCTGAGTTGTCCATTATATTACACTAGAGGCCCGGTGCATGAAACCCATGCACTGGGGTTGGAGGTGGGGAGAGTCCCTCAGCCTGGCCTGTACCCTCTCGCAGTCTGGACCCCTTACTCCTTACTGCCTGACTGCTTGCTGCTCCCTATTGCTTGGATCGCTGCTCCTCAGTGCTGCTGCAGAGGCTCCCAACTTCACCACTGCAATCACCAGCCATGAGCCTGGTTTCTGGTTGAGCGGCACTCCACCTGTGGGATTGCACGGACCACCAGGGGGAAGCTCCTATGTTGAGTGTCGGCCCCCTGGTGGTCAGTTCATAGTAACCAGTCATTCCACTAAACCTAGATCACATGACAAATAAGTGATATAGTTTATACTAGATCCCCAAGTCTTAATTCTAAGCCAATATTCATTTTAATTCGGCCTTTGGGTATTTTTTTATGATGAAAACTGGGCTGTCTATGTGACAGAAACTAGCACAAAAGCAAAGAAAGTTACGAACCCATTCTTTCCCTTTCACCTCTGTTCCACTCTAACAGTGATTTCACTATGAGAAAAGTAGCAAGGAATTCTCAAAGAACACCCTCTGCGACATCATAAAGATTTTCATTTTGAGCTGCCTTTTCTATCTCTTAAATTAGTCACTGAGTAACTGGGCAATGTATCATTTTAATATGACTCTGCATTTATTGACTTCCTCTGGTTCAAAGACTGGACATCCCTTTATAGACATTAACTTTCAAAACCTTCTATTGAATGTGGGTAGGCACAGAAGTATTTTAATCTACATGTTCCAGTAATGAAATCATGACATGAGAGGAACTATGACAGCAAGAAAACTTGGAGCAAATGAAGTGCAGACAGGGAGGGCCAAGGCAGCCCTCCCCACATCCTGTGCCCTTTGTACCACCTGATTTTAAAGTTGTCTCAGGATACCCAATCACTGATGAACCCGAGGAGCAGAACAACATTTTTAGTGTGAGAAATAATCTCACTTTTGGCAATTAAGCCTAATTCTTCATGGAATATACCCAGTACAAGCTTATATAAATACTAGCATGTTGCTTTCTTTTTTCTAGAAATGTTTCAGGATATCATGATACGATTCTTCATGATGCTTTGATAATTACAATATTTTACTGGACTGTCATGCAAACATGAGACCTTTACAAGACTTGTTGGCATTTCATTTTTACATTAAACTACGCTAATACATACTCTGTGTAGATCAGTTTTTACAAGTGTCCAATTAAACCATTCTGTAGCTATTTAGATGAGACTCCAAGTCTAGAATGGAAGTCCTCCTTTTTCCCCCATTTATGTTGCAATGTAACATTAACAATTGAGCAGTAACTATCATAAAGCCAACCAATAGAGAGTGGTGTGTAAGTCTAACAGAATCCGAAGACTGGGGTATAAACTGAATCTGAAACATGCAAGGGCTAGTCCCTAGTGCTCCATAGTTATATCAAAGGTTGAAGGCATCCGGAGGCAGGGCTGAGAGAGATCTCCACAGGTACAGACCACCAGGAGCTCTTCATGGAAAATAAAGAGAATTTCTTAAGGGTCCCAAAAGACACCTGCTGGGCTTTAAAAGTGGGTGAGATATCCACCAGTTTGGAAAACTGCTGGTTTGGCTGTAAACCATAGGGAGATTGCTGGAATTTTGTGAGTGCTCAGATGTCAAATCCTGGTAAAAAAGATTCCTGATCCTATCCTCAAGATATTGAAGCCAGTGATGAATTGAATCTAACTAAGGCTGTAGTAAATCCTAGACCCAGATCAGCTATAGGTTAGATAACTCAGTGACCTTTTCCCCAGTAGTGACCTTAGAAAGGGTGAGGCCTTTTCTGTGGGTAAATATTGTTAACTCGGTTCCTATTGTTCTTTTACACAGAATATTCAGCACAAGATAAATGATGAAACATATGAAAGAACAAGTGACTATGACTCTTGTCTAAGAGAGGAACCAGAGATGCCCTGTTTTGGAGTTGCCAGGCAGGATTTTTAATGATTATGCTAAGTATATATCTAGTGGGGAAAAAATGGATGGCATGCAGAAACAGATGTGGAATTTCAGCAGGAGATGGGAGCTTTTATTAAAAAAAGGGGAGGTGGGCAGGGGAGTCTGGAAAGTCAAATGGATCAGTAGGCAAAGAAGATTATTGAATAGGGGTGTGATTTGTGTCTATTTCCTCTGCAATTCCCTTGTGCCCCCTATTGTGTATGTGTGGTTCATAATTGTTAGTTATGAAAAAACAAAATCAAACAAAAAGTAGAAACAAAGAAAAAAAAGCAAAGGCCTAGAAACAATGCCTGGGCTGGAGAAATGAGTATTTCAAGAAGCTAGACTCATAGCTTAAAAAAACTGGATTCACTTCCTTTTCTTTTTCTCAGGGAATAAGACTTGAGCTCCAAATACAGTCCACACATTAGGTGATATTCTTTTTCTTGTTTTCTTAGCTTTACTTGGAGAAGCACCAGAAAAAAAACGGGGTTTCAAAGTTCAGAACAGAGATAAACAGCTATAGATATTTTTAGAATATTATATTTTCTTTACAGTTAAATTTTATTTTATTTTCTACATGGAAAAGAGACCAAGTTTCATAGCAAGGGGCATGTGCTTTTTGCGTAAGCCCATCATCAAAGCCTCTTTTCTGAACTTTTCTCAGTGAAGACCATTTATTCTTATAGAATTAACAGTTTTGTCATGTTTTAAAAGTGTCAAAGGGTCCTTGTGGTATCATTGAAAAAGTTGAGTAAACTATATATTTTTTTCAAACTGCATTCTTCTGTTCCATAGGAAGTCAGTTTGACCTTTTTTTTTCTTTTTTTTTTCATTTTCAATTTTCTTTCATATGAAGAGGAGTGAACTGTTTTACACAAAATGTGACTTTACATTGTGCCTTTCAGTCAAGGACAAATAATGAATTTGAAACAAACCCCAAATACCTGCTGAACTTAAGCCTTTTCTTGGAAATGAAAAAAGTGCTTCTTTTTATTTATCTGTGATTATCCTTTGTATAGTTGTTCTTTGTCACCTATTTCTGTGCTTTCCTGTTCAGCTCTTTAGAAAAAAAGTGTTTTATCTTTATTAGATATTTTTCTTGATGATGGACCCAACTAGAGAAAATTCAATTTGAAATTTGGCAGGACCAGCCCCATCATTTTCAGGGCGCAGTGAAAAATGAAAATATGGAGCCCTTTGCTTAAAAATTAAGGATTTTTAGATGGTGATAGACAAGCATTAAAACAAGTGTGGACCCCTTGGGTTGAAGCTCTGTTGTGACTGCACAGCTTGCATGTCCAGGAAGCCAGTCCTGGAATTAGGATGATCTCAGCCCCTGGTTCCTTAGGACACTTTCGATTTTTCACGAATCTGTTCTTTCAGATGTTTTAGAATCATGGTCTTGAATGAGATGAAATGTAGGAGCCTAGCTGTCATGAGGGATGCATGGCTAGGATGTGAAGCTGTCAGCTGTGCACTGCACAGTTCTAGGGAGCACCACTCACATTCTCTTCACATAGATTGAGGTGATTGTGGCCGTTTTTCCTGGCAATCTTCTTCTTGAGGAAGAAGAGTGGCTTTTTCTAACATACAATGATGCTCTTTGGACAAGAGTAGCTGCTTTTGCCAACCCCTTTCCCCTAACCATTCATCTTTACTCTTTCCTTTATAGATCTAATTTCTCCTTGTGACTCTAAGTGCCCACCTGACTTCCCAGTATGTGTGTCTATAACTGTCTGTCATTCTTTCTTTCTTCTCTCTCTTCTGTTTTTTTTCCCTTTGCATTTTTCTGTCCTCTCTTTCCAGCCTTCACTTTAGTCCCAAAGGCTGGCTCCATAGATATTCCCTTGAGAAACTGTCATTTGAATCTTAAGTTGAATTTCATTCAGTTTGTCCCCTCTTCCAGGGAGTATTCCATTTTAAACCTTCAGTTTTAAATAGTAAAAGGGAGATTTTAGCAACTTAAAGGAAACCCTGTGAACAGATGGTACCTATCTCAGCCATCCTTAAAACTAGTAGCTTAAAAAGGAGTCCTGTATTTGAAGCTACATCCGTAGGGAGTTTACACTGTGACAGTGAAATAGGTAGGAACAAAATCCCAGAGAGAACAGTCTGATTCCCTGGCCTTTAGGGTTAGTCTACATATATAGGTTCTCTGAGCTGGAGGGGATCTTAAAGATAAATTAGAGATTTTACTTTGCAGAGCCCCATGCTATTAGAATTACTACTGTGAACTGCATCGGCAGCCATTCCAATGCTCTAGTGCCCCGCTGGGTCTATCTAGTAGGGCAACACGCATACACCCCCACACACAAAGAATCAGGGCCAAATCTGAGGCTGGATGTTAATGGTGATAAGGGTGGATGTAGCTGACATATGAAAGTAAACTGGAAATAGTGTTCACTGCACACAATTATCCGATTAACCCTTCACCACCCTCCTCATCCTCTTGACATAGAGGATCTTGCCCTTTGCAGGATATAAACTCCTTTCCTTCATTTTAACCTGATTTTACATATAAATGAAATATCAGGAAGGGGAGTCCTATTATGAAAGCTAGACTATTTGTTGGGCTCCTTTTTACCCTTTACTCCAAACCAAGTTGCAATCTGGCTATTGTTTATAAACCTCTCAGGGCTTTGAAAAGGAGTGGGCTTACGGTTGATCCACAGACAATGAAAGCCTGTCTGGCCTCAGGCCTCCTCATCATCGGTGATCTGTCAATAAAAATGATAGCAACACCATTCCTTGTTTCTTTAGCAGGGCCTCCAGACATGCCACATAGCAACTCATTTGCTTAGAATTCCGAGTTGAATCTTTGTGGGAAGATCTTTAAAGCTTTTTAAATAAGGTATAACATTACAAATTCTCCATCTTGTAATTTACACATTTTAAACTTGCTTGCATTTCAAGATTATATGGCCCTGAGAGGCAGCTACTTTGTCTTAATCATCTTGGAAACCCCATTGCCTGGCCCTGATTTTGGCATTTGAAGGAGCTCCCCATATGGGTGCTTGTTGGTGATGCTGAGAAACATAGGATCAGGAGTGGGGAGGCAGAGGCACCATTGACTTAGCTCTACCTGGAATTTAGAGTAATCTGAGGCCAAATTCTGCTTAGTCAAACTTGACATCTGTAGCTGCTTTTCTCAGCATACCCAGGAACGAGAAAACAGAGGCTCTTGCCAATTCTATTGATGTCAAGGACGCTACTCCATATGCTGAGAAGCAGAACGCCTCATTTGCACTGTTCCTTCTTGGCCAGGACGGGGAAGTAATGAGCGGGAGAGAGATGAAGCATATTTATCATCACCCTTTTTCTCCTTTCCCCACCGGACCAGAGAGAGAAGAAAATAGAATTTACAAAATCAAGGTAGCATCACAGTGATTTTTAAAAGCCCTAGATATCAATGCTAGGCTGATCCTTAATAAATCCCAGTAAGGTCAGTTAGTAGCTCCTGTGAGAAAAGTCTTGTGAGTCCATTATTTGGGCTAATATCTTAATTTTTAAAAATGGAAGTTTCTAACTACAAGTGTATCAAGGAGCAAGATGTTTAAAACTGCTAGCTTTTCAGATGATTTGTTGAAGAAAACGCACACACAATTTTTTAAATCCCACTCTCATTTCAAAATGTTCTAGGTTAGCTAGACATAATTAACCTTCTTTTCAAGCCAAGAAATTGTACTAGTGTGTAAAAGGAGTGACTGAAAAGCCAAGGCCAGGAACAGTGATTATGAAGTCTTTCCTGTTGGAATTGCCGTGGAGGCAACTTTGTCACTGATGTGACCTGTGACCTGATTCCACTCAAGCCCCTGATCAGGCCTGCATTTGCCTCCTCCGTCCGCAGTCAGCCATTTCTGTATCTGCAAACGCATGGGGCCTGCCTGTTGAATTCACTCTAGAGTACATCCTCATGCGACTGTAGCCAAGGTGTTTATTGCCAACCCTTAAGTTCAGGTGGTTCCTCTGAGCCTGGGAAGATATATTTATTTCTGTGCCTTTGAAAGCTTGTTAACGTGCAGCTCCTGGGAGCTGTGGGAACATCTGTGGAGTGCGCTGCAGGCCCTGGTCTGTTCTGAAATCAGCAGTGACCATGAAAGGAGAGGGCTTTGCCCTTGTGAGGTGATGTTCTGCTAGCCAGTGTAGATGGAATTCCTGACCCCAGAGAGCTTTTTGAGTGAGCAATTTATCCTCTCTGAGCTACAGTGTCTTCATTTCCTAAAAGAAAGTCAGACCTTTGGAAGGCTTTGAGCTCAACTCAAATATTTTCTCTTTGTTCATCTTTCTCTCTAATTTAAATAGCAAGAATCTGATCATTGTGAAAAAAGACCCAAGTGTGGGTAAGAACTGCACACTTTGAAGGATCCTGTGGAGTAACTTGACTTTTTGCTTTGACCTTAAAGTAAGTACTTGGAGGCTTCTAGTTGATAATCAGATCAGCACAAAACAAAATCAAAGCCTGAAGCAAACTTGCCTGAAGGACCTTGAGGAAGCTCCTTTGTCTTTACTTTAGGAACAAACATTTTCAATATTGCCAGTCTGTCTGTGTCATAAAGAAAGGTAGAGCCTTAAGTGCACCATTGAAATCTAAGCAGTTTTAGTTGGTCTATGACGTCATTAATCAGGTGGTCTTTGGGGCCATACTCCTTTCTTTTGTTTGGGCTTTAGAATAATTGTTTTTTCTTTATAAAGAAAGAAAATGAATAGGTACTAAGTCTGGCTCTTCCTTTGTCTTGTAAGAATTTTTTTTAACTTTGTGCTCTATTCAGATAATTGTCCACTAAAGAAACACCTACTGTGGGCCTGAGGCACTGGGGATACAGTGCTCAACAAGACAGGAAGAATCCTGCTCTCATGAAGCTTATATTCCAGAAAGGAGAAGTAGGCAATTAAATAAATGAATACATAAATAATTTCACAGAGTCTGTGAGTGCTGTTAAGAGAGTAAAACAGATGGGTACCTAAAAGTGCCTGGGCATGGAGAGAGGAGCTGTTTCAGTTTGGATGACCTAAAGGTCTCGTCTGAGGAGGTATCCAGGGAGCTAACCTGGACAATATGGAGATGCCAGACATACTTGCTTGTTCCTTCATTGGCCACTCACATTATTTAATAACTAGAGGTACAGTGCATGGAATTCATGCATGGGGAATGTGTGACCCTCAGCTCAGCCTGCATGCTCTCCAATCTAGGACCCCTCAAGGGATGTCCAACAGCCTGTTTAGGCTCGAACCTGGTGGGATTGGGCCTAAACAGACAGTCGGACATCCCTCTCACACCCTGAGACTGCTGGCTCCCAAGTGCTCACCTGCCTGCCTGCCTGATTGCTCCTAACTTCTTCTGCTTGCCAGCC
>PVJC01000326.1:78858-134783 GCA_004026665.1 Murina feae
ACCCCCAACTGCCTTCCCCTGCAGGGCTGGTCCCCCCAAACTGCACCCTCCTGCAGGCCTGGGTCCCCCCCCCCCAACTGTCCTCCCCTACAGGCCTGATCGCCTACAACTGCCCTCTCCTGCCAGCCATCTTGTGTCCACATGGGGGCGGCCATCTTGTGTGTTGGAGTGATAGTCAATTTGCATATTACCTTTTTATTAGATAGGATGGTTATAAAATTAAACATAAATATAAAATAGGATAACCCTCGATAAACAGTTTTGTGGTTCCTCAATTAAACATAGAATTACCATATGACCCAGCAATTCCACTCCTAGGTATATAGTCAAAATTATTGAACACAGATGTTTAAACAAAAACTTGTACATGAATGTTCATAGTAGCACTATTCACAATAGCCAAAAGGAAGAAAAACCCCAGTTGGCTATCAGTGGATGAATGGATAAACAAAATGCATCATATCCATATAATGGAATATTACTCAGCCAATAAAAAAAGAATGAAACACTGATGGCTGCTATGACATGGATGAATCTTGAAAACATTATGCTAAGTGAAAGAAGCCAGATACAAAGGCCACATATTATATGACTCAACTTATATGACATGGCCAGAATAGGTAAATCTACAGAGACAGAGAGTACAATAGTGGAATAGGGGAAGTAGGGAATGGGGAATGACCACTAATGGCTATGGGGCTTCCTTTCAGGGTAATGAAAATATTCTGGAACTAGATAGTGGTAATGAGTGTACAACACTGTGAATGTGCTTAATATTAAGGAATTCTACACTTTAAAATGTTTAAAATGGTAGGTATATTTTACCACAATTTAAAAAATTAAACCCAAGTGTGATATGTGACACCAGTCCATACCAAGAGACTTTTATATACCCTTGGAAAATATCCTGAAAAATAATCATAGACTTTCTGGCTTAGCCCTTTATTTCAGGGAGGAAAAGTTGTAATCGGTATTTATTTAGGCCCACACCCTCTGAAAGGAGGCTTTCAGGGACTTATCAAAAGAGAATTGAACACCAATATAGGCGTGAAAATATACAGGTGTGCACATCTCTCTGATGTTTAAAGCCCTAAACTACTGAGAAGTGAACAGGATGTGTTTTATACACGGGGCCTCCACTGATGCACTCTAATCTCAAATTGTCTTTAATATGTAAGGAACATTCTCACCTAAGAGCTTGTTGACTATCTCTGGGGTCTTAGTAAAATGAAAAGTCTCTGGGAATGAGGAGTAGGAGGGGTGATAGTCTCTATCAACATCAGCAACCTTGGAATTAAAACAGGTGGGAAAGGTTTGGATAAATTTTCCAAGACTAAGCTGAATACGTGCCTGTAGGTAGAGGTCAGAGCAAGAGCACTGACCTGGCATTCAGAAGACCTGGTTTTAGTCTTGGCTCTGCCTGCCACTAAGCTGCTTATGCCCCTTGGATGTCATTTTAATTCACATATATATGTATTACCTGTAAAAATTAGTAAGTTCCCCAAGCCTAGCATCTGAAAGAAATACAAACGGGAAAAGAAGCAGCTTTGATCAAGCTTTAACATTTAGCCATAGCAGCAATCCCTTATACTGGTATCTTAGAATTTGATATGTCATCCATCTGACATTTATTAGAATGGGAAAAATTAGTGAAACTTGGTAAACCTTAAAAAAATATTGATGACATCTAAAGAGTTTTCAAACCTCTGGCATACATGATTGCTATGTTCTTATTTTTAAAAAATCTGTCTCAAATAGTATTCATTTAGTGTCTCAAGTTATTACAGCTCTATTCTCCTTTGAGTGGCAAGAATAAAATGTTAGCTAGGTCTCTTTCCTCCCTAGCAATTCCTTTGATCTACACAGTTATTAGGAGGTGCAGGTATATTTAGATATATTTTTGAAGAGATGGATTTTGATGTATTTAGGCTTAGGTATAAAGGCCGAAAGCCCTCTCCTAGCCTGGTTTAGAAAATATTGGACTCCCATAATTACCAACAATCCAGAATGATCTGCACTGGTTCTGTCTACTAAATCACTTGTCAGTGGTAGCTTCCCGCCTCACCCCCACCCCATACATACACCTTTCCTTTTTTTCTGTCTGCTTTTTCTACCACACTCAACGTTAGGAATAAGCAGTGCTATCTCTTGTTTAAGCAATGCTTGAATTCCCTCATAAATACACCAGAGAAGTGAAGTCTGCTCTGTGTGTTTGAGGCCAGTTGTCTGCTTTCATTTTGATCCAGTTTCTTTTGGGGCTGAGAGTAGAGAGAAAATTTAGGCATCACAGGAGATTATCCAGTGATGCTTTCAGGCAGTTCTCTGTGACATGTGCCTGAATGGTAATTACCTGCCTATTCATCAGGCAGTTATTTGTTCTCAAAGAGGAGGATAAATAAATATTTGTAGTTGATTGTGAAACTTTCAGCCTCCCCCAACTACAAGGACCCCAGCAGCAGGTTTAGAGTTTCACCTGCAAGTGTTGAGGTTTACTTTCTTTATCTCCTCTTACCTGGAGGCCTATCTCTAATAAGAAGTGGGGAGATAGAGCCTAGCCAGGCTAATTAAAATGATGCCAGTGCTTTCTATGGGCTCTAGAAGATTGAAAAAAGTGACCACTGTAAGATTCGAATTCTACAGGAAAGGACTGAAAACAATAAAGACTTCTAACTCACTTCTTCTATATAGAGGCACTAGTGGCCTGGTGCACGAATTCATGCACATTGAAAGGAAATTAATTAGAAGAAATATTTTAATATTGCTATTTGCCCTTTCTCTATAATAGAAGTGTCAGAGATGGAAGAATATTAGTAAAATGTATGTGAAAATAATATATAAATTGATTAATAAATAAACAACAACATGATATAACAACAGACATGATATAAAAACAACAAAAACATGATATAAAAACAACATTGATAGAAACAATGACTGATAAATTCATTAAACTTATTCTAATATCTCCCTGTATACCGCATTAAGAGTAAAAACATCTCCAGAGTGCTTGACTAATTTCCCTTGTGATGAAGTATTTACAACTTTAACTTTAATGTCACACGCTCTTTTGAACTCAAGAAAAAGCAACATATAATTGACTATGACCAAAAATGGGTTCAGGTAGGAATATCCTACTCTGTTTAGAGTTTGTCCTTGCAATTTATTAATAGCCATCACAGATGTTGGCATCATGGGAAACTGTCTTAAAATTAATTTAAATGGGAGGCTAGCATCAAAATACATGCGTGCGATTAGCGCCAGCGGGAGCTTTATATGTAATCACACATGCGTGAGTCAACACTTATTTTTAAATTGCCAGTGTGCATCATGTGTACCAGCTGGTTGGTTGGTTGGACAGCTGGACCAACTTAGCTTTTTATATATATAGATAGAAGATAGATAAGGGGTCCTGGAGTGCGAGAGGGCACTCTACAAAGTTGCTGTCATACAGGATGTGGAATGCAAATCCAAGTGTGCAGTAAACCAGATTTTGGGCTGACAGTGCCCCAGCAAAAACATAACCCATGGCTGAAGGTGAAATTGTGCAGTCCTGCAAGGAATCCAGCTCCCTTCTCTCTGGTTCCGTGTTGCATCACCCGAGAACCACTGCTGCCAAGTCACTGCAACTTGGCAGCTTCTGAGTTGAGTGTCTGCCCCCTGTTGGTCAATGCATGTCATATGTAGAGGCCAGTCAGATAGTCACTTAGCCTTTTATATATATATATATATATATATATATATATATATATATATATATATATATTTCATGCTCCTAAGACATTCCTCAGAGGCTTCTTATGCAGAGAATGTATTCCTATTGTGCATACATGTATAAGTAGGGAGGTTTGTGTGAAAGAGAATGAGGGAGAGAATCAGAATATCTAGGACTCAACACATACCACTCCTGCTAGCATCCCTGGGGTGTGGGCATTGGTGATGGTCACAGTCTTTAATAGCTGGTCTGACTTGGGAACTGACCAGTCAGAATTTATGCCAACCACATTGTTCAAGCAGGGTCTTGCACCACCCATTTTGTGTCCAGCTTTAATTCATTTTTTAAAATATGTTTTTATTGATTTTAGAGAGAGGAAGGAAGAGAGATAGAAACATCAATGAGAGAGGAAACATCATTGATCAGCTGCCTCCTGCATGCTCCCCCCCCCCCCTCCACTGGGGATTGAGCCTGCAACCCGGGCATGTGCCCTGATCAAGAATCGAATCATGACCTCCTGATTCCTGGGTCAATCCTCAACCACCGAGTCACACTGGTCAGGCAAGGATTTTATTCTTTAGCAGTCATATTGTGGGGGAAGGTGATGGGAGGGGTCCTACAGGAGGAGTTTCGTCTGTTTTTCCTGTCACACTCAACGTTAGAAATAAGCAGTGCTATCTCTGGTAGTAGAGGGAGTTTAGGTATCAGGGCTGTGGTTATTTACCAGTCGGTATGGATGAATCTGAATATTTCAACAACCAGTACAGGAACTGTAGCTCTGATAATCTCTCTGAATCCCAGACTTATAAACCAGTTTCTACCAAGAAGTAGATGGTTGTTGTCAGATATTTATTTATTGGCTAGTATGCTTGTGTGATTATTTGCTCCTATGTTTTCAGTGTTCATCTGGATTGCTACCTGGTTAATATCCAATCGTTTGTCCTCAGTAATCTCTATATCTACAATATTTAGTAAAGAGAGAGATCTGCTGACTGTATCAGGACCCTAAAACTATTTTAGTCCTCACCTGCTCTGAGCTCATTTTACCTCTTATTGGTGACTATTCCAAATTGAAGGAATGCAGTAAAGTCACTGACCTCCAGAGATTTTATTTTTTAGGAGGACTATATTACCTATTTTCAGAAGAAGACTGAAATGTTGGAAGTAACAAAAAAAGTTGTTGGCTAGTTGTTGTGTAGGACTCCTGAGAGGCGTATAAGCTAGGCCTAATTGCCTGATGGCTGGCTAGAAGGACAGCATTTGAGAGAGGTGAAAATTGCTAAGAAAATTGGTAGCTCGGACATCTGATCACCACCAAGGGGACTTCATTGCTGGCAGAACACTGCCACCCTTTCCATACTGGTCTTAAACGGGGCTTTCATGTGCTCCAGAAGAAATGCTTCTCTCTTCATAATTTAATGCAATTTAAAAATAAGCACACAGTTGAATACCTTAATGTAGTAAAGCAAGCTGTTCCTGACTGCAAGCTAAATTATTTGTCCATTTATGCGAGTGGCTTACATTGTATTATGCATATACTGAGCCATGGCATGACTGTACGATAGCCCCATATAATATGAGCCCTTAGGGTGGACTGTTTAAATAGATCCACAGGGAAATAAATTTTCAGCAGGATCCCTTACAGTGTATAAGCCATCTCACAGCTCGATACATACCTTCACATCTTGTACTAAATATGTTTTCTTCTCCTGATCCTCACACACATTATTCTAAATTTAAGAATCCTGTTTTCTTTACATGGTTTGGCTTAAATGTTGCATTATGTTTAACTTTAACATGCCCTTATGACAGAGTTTGCTAGAGGGTCAGAGTAGGATTTGATGCTCAAGTGATACTACTCACAGAACCTCTGTTCTTCAGGGTTTGGCTGAATTCAGTATGAATACACAGAACCACAGAAAATGAGAGAAAGTGTCAGTTTTATGTAGAGTTCTCTGATCTTGGGTAAGAATGGAGAAGACTTGGACCTTTTCCCTCACTGCCCAAATCTTGAGTCTTACCCAGACTTCCCACCTAGAGAGTGCTGCAGAAGTTGGAATTGGAGAGCAAAGATTTTCTGGGTCTATCAGCTAGCTGCTGGCTATGGAGGGTATACCCAACTGCTTGGTTAACTGGGTCAGTGGATGTCAGTCTCCTTAGGATTAGTCTCTCTCCTTCCCCAGGGCGAGGCTAGCCAGAGCCTTGCATGGAAGAGCTCTCTCCTAAGAAGGGCCTTGGAAATCCCTTCTTGGGTGGGATTTAGTTTTAGTGAAATGACATGATTACAACCAGCATGTATGTTTTAAAAAGTAATATTTAAATATTAAAAATGTATTTTTTAAAAAGCATAGACTTAAGCTTTAAAAAGAATTTAAAAATTGCCCCATCCACCTCCCCATTTTAAAGCTAACACTCCTCTATAACTTACTTTAGTGGTCATTGGGCCTTTGAACACTTGCCAAGTCAGACTATTTTTTTTTTTTTCACAGTGAGCTAAAATATCCTCTATAGCTTTATCCCTAAATTTGTCCCTTGGAGATACCTAGATAAAGTGTTGTCTCTCTTCTACATGATAAACTTTTTTATTTCAAGAAAAATTTCCATGTCCTCCCACCCACACATGCTAAGTTAACATACCCAGTTCATTCAACTATTCCTAGTACAGTACAATTTGGAGTTCCAGCATTATCCTGGGAGCTATCTTTTAAATATGTTGCAGTAAATGTATATTCCTAAAAAAAATGCATCACTAGAACTGAAGGAGATATTCCAGGTATGGTCCAGAATAGAAAAGGTTTACCTTTTTAATCATGGAAACCATATGCACATTAAATGCAACTTACCTTATTATCTTTATTGTGGATTTTGTCCCATATCTGAGTCAATGCTTAACTTTCTGTTGATGAAAACAGAATTCTCCTATGCTGTTGTTTAAGCTGGATATCCCTTAACCTTTACTTAGATAGTTGTGTATTTGGACCCAAGTAGAGAATGTTACATCCTATAGAACTAATCCATCTCTCACACCTGCCAAACTTCTCTGGCTCCATACTGTGTCATTTGATGCATTTACTACCTTTCTCAGCAATGTGACCTCTACATATTTTGTGGGGATACCCTTACTGTTACTGTCTTCATCCAAGTTCATATGGGAATGTTGAGTTGGGCAAGCCAACCATAGAATTCTGTGACAAGCTGCTAGCAACCTCTCTTGTGATAGATGTCAGTTTTGAGAATGGTTTATATTTTAAGTGTTACATCTCCTGCCCCCATAATTTTTAAGAATCCTATATAATAAATAGGGAATATGCAAATTTACCATCACTCCAGTCAATTTGCACCCACAGCTGAGGCTAAGTTCCCATAACGAGCCTTAAGGAGCAATCAGCAGGGACCTGAGGCTGCGCGCCCACCCACCTCCTGCATGGGGCTTGACAGGGGACCTCAGGTCGTGCCTTCCACCCACAGGGCTTGACAGGAGATCTCAGGTTGCTCCCCTCACCCTGGCACCAGGCCAGAGGAACTCAGGCTGCACCCTCTTCCCTGGCCCCAGGCGGGGGGACCTCAGGCCATGCTCCCTGCCCTGGCCCCAGGCCAGGGGACCTGAGGCTGTGCTCCCCCACCCAGCGGGACTTGACAGGGGCCCTCAAGGTGTGCCCTCCGCCCTGGTGCTGGGTCAGGGGACCTCAGGCCATGCCCCCCAACCCAGCACCAGGCCAGGGGACCTCAGGCTGTGCCCCCTGCCCCAGCACCAGGATGGAGGATCACAGGCCACTCCCTACACCCAGCAGGGCTTGATGGGGGACCTCAAGCCATGACCCCCTGCCCTGGCACACAGGGGACCTGAGGCTGCACCCCCAACACCTGGCAGGGCTTGACAGGGTAGGACCAGCCGGGTCTGGATCTAGCCCAATGAAGGGGGGCCGTCCAGGTTTGGGTCTCAAGCGATTTTGAGGTGCATGTGGGTGGTTGAAGACTTGACTCTGGGTTCCATGGTGCACCCCAGAGTCTGACAGGAGGAAGATTTTCATATACATTTTACTAATTTTCTTTAATCTCTGACACTTCTATTATAGAGAAAGGGCAAATAGTAATATTAAAATATTTCCTCTAATTAATCCCCTTTTAATGTGCACAAATTTCGTGCACTGGGCCACTAGTTTCATTATAAAATGGATTGTTGAAGTCTGCATGTTGGTATAATCAAAAGGAAAAATAAGCTTAGGCAGATATGGCCAATTCTTAGTAAAATTTTGCTGCCTTCTGGCAATGGCAGTATATTTTTCCTGGCTTCTCATGAACAATTCCTTTAATAAACCAGTTTTCATTTTTCTCAGGATCTCCCAAGGTGACCTCTGTACAACTTTTTAAATGGACCTTCTTTTTCAGTTTCAAACATGAATGAAATTTGCCAGTACCCTAGCTTTTGGCACATCTTCCATTTTCCACTGTTAGACTCAGAGATTTCTGATGGAGCTGTAGCATTAGTGATCTCTATTGCAAGGACTCATAATATCGAGACTGTGATCTGGAGGCTATGTTTAATCTCACCTTAAGCCTGTTGTCTGATTTTTTCCAGACCATAGCTGTTGGGACCAGAACTTACATTTTTCCAACTTGTTACAATGCATGTACAAAAGAAAAAAATATATATAAATAGCAAAAAAAGTCCAGAGCACTTCATCATCCTACAGCTTTCTTGTTGCTTTAAATGCACAAGGCCCAGTGTGTGTGTTGGGTTCTTTCATTTGCAACTAGGCCTCTTCAAGTAATAAAAGCTTATTCTAAGGATACAGTTGGCAAGAATAGCAAAAATGGCCCCTTGAAAATGGAAAAACTAATCAAGAAATGTCCAGGACGTGGAATTGGCCAATCTATGACAATGATTGGGATCATCTGTGGCCACTGCTTTAGCAACAGTAGTTCCATGTAGCCCTAAGCCAAGAATAGGCTCAATTCCTTTCCTTTTCTTTAATGTTTTCCTGCCCCTGGAGTTGACCTAGGCTTAGTTTATTTATTTTTCTTCCCTCAACTTATATCTATGCCTTGTCTTTTATTCCTGCTCTATTAAACCATTTAATAATGTATTTTTTTACCTCAGAATTTACATTTACCCATATTTTGACTCAGTCAAAACTTTGCCTCACCCATGGCATTTTGTGGTCCTTTTCTTACCCATTATTTTGTCCAAGAGGATCTTTATGATGGTGTTTGGAATAATTAAAGAATGGATCTGCCCAGATACTTCAAGAAATTAAATAATCTGTGTTATTTGTCTTAGTAGAACTGAATTTTCCTGAGGTTTTGGCTTTTCTTTTCAAACAGATATGATGAACTTGCTAATGTCTCTATCTGTCTGATGGCATTGTGAGCAAACATTGTGTCAGTCAGTCTGCTGTTGAAGAAAACTGCTGGCCTCTGGACCATATGGTCTCTTCTATCTGACTCTGACACATACACAACCGACAGGGTGACTGATGTGCACCTGACCCAAAGGCAGCAAGTCTGTGGACTGGCCAGCAGGAAGCTCTTCTCATAGGAGGGGAAATGCGCCAATTGGATTCCTTCTCTTGGAAGGATCTTAACTGGAAAATGGGAATAGGAACAGGCAAACAGGAGCAGAAGATGAAACCCTAGATAGAGGCCAAAGAGAGACTAGGGCTATTTTCCTAAGGCAAAGGTGCAAAGATTATCTCATGTCTCCCACAGACTTTGGGAAGATCTATAGAATCATATACATAAACTAGGGGCCCAGTGCACAAATTCATGCACCTTGAAAGGAGCTGTGGGCTGCGAGGCTGCGGTGGGTCTTGGCCAATCCTCTGCACCCCTGCCTGGCCCCTCCTGCTGCGGCCTCCCAGTTCCCTGTCTGCCAACAGTCCTGCTCCCGCTGCCGCATGTGCAGACAGCGTGGAGCGATTGGGGCTGGCACCAGCAGTGGATGCAAGCAGGACTGGTGCTGTCAGTGGGTGCAAGTGGCAGCTGCTGCCCCAGTCACCCCTCAGGAGCAGGGAGAGGTGGAGAAGCCCTCGGGTGTTCAAGGCCGGTAGCTGCCATTTGCATTCACTGATGGTGCTAATCTATCAGGACCAGTTCCAGGTGCAGGCAGCAGGTGCAAGCAATGGTTCCAACACTGGCTGCAGGTGCAAGCAGCACCAGCATGGGCATTGAGTGCATGCAGCAGCTCAGGAACCGGCAGCAGGTGTGAGCAGGGCTGGTGCTGGCAGCAGGTGCGAGCACCCAGTGGAACTGCTCACAGAAGCAAAGAATTTTCAGTAAGTACAAGAGGCTTGCCCTAATAACAGTGACTGGTGCCCTGCCTTGGACTGGCACCCCCACTCACCTGCTCCACCATTCCGCCGTGGCCAGTGCCCGCCATGTTCTGTGCTCTGCCACCTGCTGCCAATGACTGCATGTTCTGGGTGCACCCCCTGGTGGTTCGTGCATGTCATAGCAACTGGTTGTTCAGATCTGCCATTTGGTCTATTTGCATATTAGGACACACACACACACACACACACACACACACACACACTAGGGGCCCAGTGCACAAAAATTTGTGCACTTGGGGAGGGGGAGTCCCTCAGCCCGGCCTGTGCCCTCTCGCAGCCTGGGACCCCTCAGGGGATGTCCACCTGCTGACGTGCCTGGCCAGCCTGGGTGAAGGGCTGATGGCTGTTTGCAGGCTGGCCACATCCCCTTCAGGGGGTCCCTGCTGGGGTACCTGGCCAGCCTGGGTGAGGGGCTGATGGTTGTTTGCAGGCTGGCCAAACCCCCAGTGGGGACTCTCACCCCATGGGGGTGTGGCCAGCCTGGGTGAGGGGCTGAGGGCCATTTTCAGGCTGCCCACAGTCCTTCAGGGTTTGGATCCCTACTGGGGTGCCAGGGCAGCCTGGGTGAGGGGTTGAGTGCCGTTTTCAGGCTGCCCACAGCTCTCATTGATGACGTTTGGCTGGAAGCAGTTTTCTGGGGTTTATTTATCTTCTATAATTGAAACTTTGTTGCTTTGAGTGGAGGCCTAGACAGGCAATTAAGCCTCCTGTTTGCTTCAGCTCCGTGGTTTCTATAATTGAAACATTGTTGCCTTGAGTAGAGGCCCAGCCGGCCTAGGCAGGCAGTTTCCTCCATTGCAAACGGAAGCCTCCTGTTTGCTCTAGCTCTGTGGCTGCCGGCCACCATCTTGGCTGGGTTGATTTGCATACAGCCACTCTGATTAGCTGGTGGGTGTGGCTTAGGTGTCTCGGAGTGATGGTTACTTTGAATATTACTCTTTTATTAGATTAGATACACACACACACACACACACACACAATTCATGCCTATCTTATAAAAGTCAAGGTTCTAGGAAATGGAGAGTGGGAGATTTTGCAGGAAGAGTTAGAGCCACACACTGTTTCAAAAATAATATTCTTTATTCTGTAGAAGGATCTTTATTCTCCTCTTGAGCATATCCTTCCTTCATCTCTCTTCTGAGATCTTCTCTGGGATACTGCAGGGTGCCTACCAGTTTCCTATTCAGTCTGGCCCCTCTTGGTGATATTTTCTGACTTTGCCTCTTTGTCCTTCCCTATGGTTTTTACAGTGTTCAGTGTGCTGCCTCTAGTGTCAGGGACACCAGCTGGCTGTGGGTACTAGCCTGTGCACTAGGTGCTGGGTTGTGCTACTCCTGCAACAGCCATAACTGGGAGTCCTGTTAGAGAGTACCAGAGCCAGACACTGGATAAAGTGGTGAAGATAGGTTTTATTTAATAGCTGTTGCAGTAGAGGAAGAGACTCCAGTATAGAGCTGGGCTCAATTCCTAATACAAGAACACATGGTAATTCATTGTCAAAGAGTAGGGAAGGGGTCAATGGATGGGGGGATTCTTGCTAAAATGATTTAGCAAGATTCTTGCTACAAAGACAAGTCCCAAAGATATTGAAAAGAGTGCTCAGAGAAACCTGTGTCAAGGAGTCTTTGCCAGCACCCAAATCCACCAAATCTGTATCGTGTTTCTGGATCACAAATGATTTGCGGCTGCATATTGTTCTTGCTGTGACTTCCTCTTCTCCCATTTGTGTCACTCAGTTATATTTGCTAAAGCTGTACTGTGTCAGTTTCCAATAGCTCATACATGCTAAGAAGACAGGATTCTCCATTTATTTCTTCAGGCTTCTTCGTTTCCAAGTTTGGGACTGCCGGGACTTGTGGGGTGAGAAGGTTTGTCTGGGAGCAACCTGAGTAATGGTTAAAATACTGCACTCAAAACCTTGTCTTCCTAGTCCTCCAACTGAGGCATTTGTGGGACAAAGCTTGTGGGCTTGACCGTCTCCTTCTTCAGGACCTTATGTGATAGCCTCTCCAAGCCCTGCTTGCACACAGACCATGGTGGAGCCCTCAGCCTATCAGTAGCCTCAGACCAATCACACCAGAACACTGCCTAGGAGTTTAGTCAAGGCTCAAGCCAGAGCTGCTCCCCGCCCTCTCTCCACCCTCAACACTTAGAATAGACAAAAATACACTAAAAAAACTCAATGTACCCACCCCTGACCGCTGCCTTAAAACTACAAAAAGTGCATTTTGTTCTCAACACTCTGTAGTTCATACTTTTAAAATATTAATTTTAACTGAACCACCTCAGGCTCCTTTACGAAGAAGTGAAGTTTTACTGAAAATGATTGGAAAGAAAGGCACAAATGGATGTTTAAAGGAATTAAAATGCAGGACTTAAACTGGGACCTTGAGTGGGGCTGTGGAGAGGAAGGGGCTGGAGGATTTAAGTGCAAAGGGAACCACAGCTGAGAGTATTGTGGCTCTGAAACCAGGTGAGAAAAACCATTTCTGGTTCTCAGTAGAAGAATAGCCATTTCTTTTGCTATTTCCAAAATTGCTGCTCTCAGGGTTCGCACTGCTTTTTCAAGGCACCTTTCCCCTTTCGAGAACATGCTAATGATTTGGCATCCTGGCTCATAGCTGCATTCTCCTTGTAAATGTGTGTGTTTTCAAGTCTTTACTCAAACTCAACATAATTTCTTTCAGAAAAGCATTTTTTTAGGAACATGGGATTAATCCCAGAAAGCTCTTGCTGTTTTTATTGTCGCTAAATCATAGATTGTTTTTCACAGCGTACTGCCATTTGTTTGTATTTCCCCACAGTTTTTGTTTTTTGGAGTTTTGTTCAATTCTAGTGGCAGCTGAAGTGATTTTGAATGTTTTCAGTATGCTGTTAATTAAGCAAATGTTTCAACCTGGAACTTTAAAACACCTGGGCTGGCACACTGCTCTCAATCAGAGTGCAAATCTTTGTAACTGTGGGTGTCAGTCTGGGGGTAAAACAGACAGTAGATGGTGAGAAGCTTCATGCTCTATTCTTTTTTTTTTTTTTTTGGCCAAAATAAAAATCAGATGAGTATGTGTCAGACTCTTCATCAGAGTTTATTCTCACCAACAGACATGCTTCATGGACTTATTGGCTAACCAGCAGTAGTTCCCAGCATCTGTTTGAGTCCAGATAGCTTAGGTCTAGTCTATGTTTGACCCTGTTCCCTTTTTGCTTCTCTATTCTGCCTACTCTTGGGCTTGATCATTTTAAAGGCTTGGATAGTTTCAAATGAAGAGTCAAGATTGGTCATGGGAATTGCTAGGGTGTCCAGTGAGAGTTGGAACCCAAACCCTTCCACTCATCCTTTCTTCTATCTGGGGTATTCTGATCAAAAAAGCATATGCAAAAAGAACTATAGTCAAGTAGAAAATGAAGCACCAATTTATTAACAATTGAGCAGTCACCTGATGACTTCACACAGACACCTGTGCAAGAAGGGGGTGGTGGTAGGGTGCAATGAGTCACAGTGGCTGTGCCTATGGAGTAGACCATCTCTAATTCCACCTGACTAAGGTGCAAGAGTTAAAATGGATTGAGCTAGTTGGTTTGCCCACAGCAGTGTTTCTAAAAAGCAGCACTAGTGACATTGTGGATTAGGTAATTCACTGTCATGAGGGCTGTCTTGTGCATTGTAGGATGATAAGGCAATCTTCCTGGCCTCTCCTCACTAGATTTCCCTAGGAAATATCCTCTGCCTTTGTTCTAACAACCAAAAATATCTTCAGGCACTGCCAAACAACCCCTGGGGTGGGTGGCAAATTGTCTCCAATTGAGAACTACTGGCCTATGGGAAACAGACCCCAGCTGGTCTGGGATCCTATTGATACTTATGTTATGAAACAGAAGCTTAGTCATAGACTCATGGGAGAGGGTTTAGAATAAGATTTTAAAAATAGAGTGCAGAATGTGATTGAAGCTCTTTCAAACATTGCTTTCCAAATGTTACATATTAGATATATCTGGGGAGCTTTTAAAAATCCCGATGCTCTGGGCACACTCCAATGTTAATTATATCAGAATCTCTGGGGGCATGTAGAACTGGACTATAAATGTTTTTTATTTTTTATTTTTTTAATATTGATTTTAGAGAGAGAGGGGAAGGGAGAGAGAGAGAGAGACGTGAGAGAAAAACATTGAACCTGAAACCTGGGTATGTTCCATGACTGGGAATTGAACCAGGGACCTTTTGGTGCACAGGACATTAGACAATGCCCAGCCAACGGAGCCACACAAGTCAGGGCTCAAGGTTTTTTAAAAAGAGCTTCCCAGAGATTTCAGTGTGCAGCTGTATTTGAGAACCAGTGCTTTAAGTGCAGTCCCAGTAAGACATGGCCTGACTTGCAGATATCCTATGTAATGAACAGCTTCTCGCTGCTGTCTATTCTATGTAATTGACTGTCAGTAGTTCTCAGACTTCAGTATGCATCAGAATCACATATGTATCTAGAGAGCTAGACATTGAGGAAGAAATCTTTCTGATATGTCAGATTGGGATGGGACCTGATGTTTTGCATTCCCAAGTGGTATTGATGCTGCTGGACTAGGGACCACCTTTGAAAACTACTGTTGATGACCATCATTTCAGCCCTGTTACCTAAGGAGCAGTGGGCCAACCATCCCAAGTGGACAGCAACACAAAACAACAGATATAGAACTATCTACCAAACATGGCTGTTTCTCATCTTTTCATCTCATAGTATTTCCTTTCTCCGTCTTTCCTAAAGTCACAGCCCACTTGGTCCTATTGAAGGCTCTCAGTCATAGTTACCAGCCTTAGTAGTTTTCAGAAGTGCTCAGAATTTCTACTCACAGATTTTAAGTGTCTTCCATATCTTTATTTATTAAATCTGTTTTTCTTCATTTACTAGCATTAAAGATTTTAGGAAAAGGCTTCTTACTATTTTAATTGTTTTTAGATTGCCCTTGTTTGGTATATACTCTCAGTGGGGATTTCTTCCATTCTCACTGTAAGTGTAGTATGTTGCAATACTTTGTTATTTAAATAAACTTTGGGGGTTAACTTAGAAATCTAACAACCATTTTCAAACAATGAATTAATTTTTGTCAGAAAATCTTTGGAATTAGGAAACTATACATATATTTAATGTAGCAGGGTTTTTTTTTGTTTTTTAACCTATGAGATACATGTCTCCCTACTTAAAACATGATTGCTTTGGAAGTTCCAAACTTTGAAGACCAAGGCTATGACTAATATGTTCCTGTTTATATCTCTCATTAAAATGAATATCCAGCCCTCACTGGTGTGGCTCAGTTGGTTAGGTGTCATCCCCTGCACTGAAGAGTTGTTGGTTTGATTCCCAGTCAGGCATGTGTCCACATTGTGGGCTTGATCCCTTGTGGGGAGCATACAGGAAGCAGTTGATAGATGTTTCCCTCTCACATCAGTGTTTCTCTGTCTCTAAAAAAAATCAATAAAAATATATTTTTAAAATAACTATCCATCCAGAAATATAGAAGGTATTAATGGGTAAATATTTGGCCAGTTAAGTACCAGGGCTATGCAAGGGGTGTTTCTGTGGGAGACCGGAGGGTGTCATTGAATTGAGCAGGATGTCTTAGTTGCCCACTGCTACTACTTGGAATCCTTTGAAGCAGGACTGCCTGCTTTTGTCTTATGCTTCAACAGTTGGATTTTCCCACTTTGAGATGGACTGGCCCAGTGTTTAGTATTTGCCTATTGGATTTGCAGAGCCAGTTTTCTCATAGACATTTCTGCAAACCCCGCAGAAGCTATTTGGACAGATTTTGGAAGAAAACAAATATGGCCTAGTGTAAATATGGTGGGAATAAGCATTGAACTGGGAAGCCAGAACTGGGCCCCAGTCCAGGCTCTGACACTGAGTGGTGTGACCTTGGACAAGTCACTTCACTTATCCTGCTTTCATCTTTCTGGAAAATTGAGGAAGTTAAACCAAGAAGTCTGTCTGTAAGCCCCTCTCCAGTGTGAAGCTTTATATTCTTAGGCAAAGGACCCATGGAAGCAGTACTCTCTAGTCAGTAACTTAGGGTGCTGAGTTTGGAGGAGGGAAAGACAGGTGTTTGGACACCAATGGAGAATGTCTGCCAGCTTTTCTGTTTTGCCCCTCAGTAGCTAAATAATACTGTATTGGGCAGCTAGGAAAAAATTGTTTTTCAATTGAGCCCTTGAATTTCAGTCCTCACAACCAATTTTAAAATAAGCAAAAATATCTTAGTGAATGAGTATGCTGGACCCTCTCCAAAGGATAAATAGGTGGCCTATTAAATTCTGTATTATGCAGGTAGAGCACCCCAGGTGTGAAAAAGTTCCTTTAAGGTGTTCCTTCTTAAAATGTCCCCAAAAGTCAGGATGAGAATAAAGTTTGGTTCTCAAGCATGTTTTATGTCAGTTGTCTTCCCCTGCCCCTTCCACTCCCCAGGCTTGTATGAGATTTGATGGTTCCTAATATTGTGGCTGGCTCTAAAGCTTTACTGAAGGCTGACAGTGAAAGAAGACATGGGGTTATGAGCCAGTTCCTCACTTGTGTTACGTAGGCTGCCTTGTAGATCTGTGGCGAAGAAAAGCAGGTGGTCAGAGCTTTGAGGGAGTTTGGTGTGCTATCTTCATGTTTCTACAGAAAGGAATAGTTTTTGCTTAGAGTTTAGTGTATAGAAATGTTGGGCCCATCCCTGTAAGAAATCAGGAGTAAGGAAGCTATACAAATGTTAACTTTGAAGAAAAAGGAAGGACCAAAGAGAATTAGAGAGTTGAATACATATGGCCAAACTATGTCACAAGGCAAAGGACTGGTTATCTCTATAACATGCTAGCACCGTGGTTTACAGAGGGGATTATCATGCTCACTCCTAGAATAAAAGCAATAAAGGGACAAGCCCAGGAAATTCCTTTTTTTTTAAATCAGGATAAAGCATTGTATTGAGCCTTGGGTAAGCATATTGGATTTCACCTTTAATCTCTCAGACGTCAGTCTCTTTACAAGTGGTCATTCTCTGAAAGGTACCAGTCAGGAGTGCTTGGCATTGAGTTCCAGAGTGGCCTTTATCATCTTGATGACAATTTTTCCAATTTAGTTAACAGTTTAGTCAGTTGTAAAACTGTAGTGATTCATGTAATTAGAGGTTTCTCTCTGTGTCAACAGAGAGGATATTTAGAGCGTGGTAAAGAGTTGGGAAACTTTTCTGCCAGACTTCAAAAGAAATAGTCAAATCATGGGATATTTTTTTTAGAATGTCAGAACTGGAATATGACTGGCTGCTAATCATCCTCAAATAAAATTCTTGATTAATTACAAAATAAATTACCCAAGGGTTGCAAAGTGTACCTGGATCTCATTGAAGTTTTATTAGGTTACTCCCCATGCCAGGTGAACAGGAAGAGGGAAATGATGTTCCCCTTCATTAATGCTCCACTTGAAACAAACACACAAACAGAAACAAAAAGCTACAGTGCCCATAAACACAGATGGAGGATCTTGTAAAAATTTCATCCAATGAGGTGAATTTTTTTGGCCTTCCTGCATTTTGTGTCTTCCCTGAATGTGGGCAGCTGAAAGATGTGTATAAAATATTCCTGAATATCAAAGTAAAAAAATTTCCACAGCTGTCATAATAATAGTTCATTAATAAATGCTAGTAAAAAAACCTGCTTGAACATTTCATAAGAATAAATGAATTACAGCAGCTCTTGGACAGATACTGCAAATTAAGTAAGCAACCACAAGGGCAGGATGAAATTCTGAAATCTGAAATTCAGGATAATTCCAGCTATGAGTCCATTGTCAAGTTTGGTTGTCACCTGTTTTTCTGCTCCTGAAAAGTTTATTGTTTTATCTCTTATTGCTTGGGTCAGAGGTTAAGATAATGCCTATCCTCATGAAAGTTCTGCCAGGATTTTCCCTTCCTTCCTTCCTTCCTTCCTTCCTTCCTTCCTTCCTTCCTTCCTTCCTTCCTTCCTTCTTTCCTTCCTTCCTTCCTTTCTTTTATCTATCTATCTATCTATCTATCTATCTATCTATCTATCTATCTATCTATCTATCTATCTATCTATCTCTGTCTCTACAGCACTCAGCATCTGGCTTATAGGATATTCAGAATTGACATATTTATTATATACATTTATTATATGTCTATAACATTTATTATATGCCAGGTACTTCTTTAGGATTAAAAAAGTCAACTCATTTAATCCTATGTAACCCTCTCAAATAGGCATTCTTATCTCATTTTACAAATGAGGAAATTCCTGAGCTTTGGAGAGTTTAATAACTTGTTTAAGATCACAAAACCAGGAAATGACAGAACTGGAATTTAAATCCTAGGCCATATGGGTTTGGAGTCCATGATCTACACTCTGTGCTGTGTTGCTTTTCTCAATTAGTATTTATTGAAATTAAAATAACAGACTTGTCTATGAAAAGCTTATAAAACAAATTCACATGTCATTTCATTTGATCCTTAAAGTACCCAGTAAGGAAGGTATAGCTATTCCTGTTTTAGGGTAGAGAAAACTGAGTCTCTTGAGTCTCAAACAGGTGAAACAGGTGAAAGATTTTCCCAAAGTCACCTATCTGGTACGGGGACATGGGGTTGGCACCTGGAGCCCCTGACTTTAGCTCTGGCCTTTTTTCTGCCTTAGCTGCATTGGAGTAGTAACTCTGCAATGAACGAGAATCCACTGCAGTCTGCCCCTTCTATTTCCAACTCCCTCCACTTCCATTTCTCCTGAAGTCAATAGGCATGTTCCTATGTAAGGAGTGGGGAGAGATCTTTACTTCAATGAGGATTCCTCTAAATACCAGCTTTTCCTCCTGGTATATCACCCATAGTTTTTCTCTAACCCCTGTTAAGCTAGTAATCACTTATGGGAATGGATCAGGGAAGTCAACATTAAGTAAAAATTATCAGATAATGCACTTTTAACTGGGTACCTATTTAGTATCTGGGCCTCAGTGCTCACGGCTGTTGATCTTCAGAGTAGTCCATTCCAGTTTTCCATCATAGCACCTCTGAGCCTCAGGGAGCAAACCACTTTCTTATTTCAATCCTATGTACTCCGCTTTTATCCCCTTTGGCTACTGACAGAAGCTGTAATGAATTTGGGCTGAATTCCCTACTTATTTCCCAATATAAATTTTACTTTTGATCTACGTAGTCAATTATTTTTCAAAAACCTAGTCCTTTATTTATATGTCTATTTACTTATATCCCATCTTGTTTCACAGAAGTTGAGGTAAATTAAAGGAAACATAAAATAGTAAAATACACGTGGAAGGTAGAAAATAAAGATCATAGAAGATAGAAATTAGAATTTGGCAAAGCCTGAGGATAGAGACTTGACTTCTTGGTCTTAGCCCAGAAAAAAACAAAATAACAAAATGTGAAATACAGTATTTCAGAATTCTTGTTGATGATGAAGAGGAAAAAAAGCCTGTAACTCTAAAATTACAGGAGATTCCCTTGAAATTTCTTTCTGAGGATAATTCCCTGAGACAAGCATTGTAGGTACTGTGGTTATAAATACGACCTTGAATCTTTCAGGCTAGCAGGCAAGTCAGGTAAATTAAAACCTATGGAATAAAATAAATACAGTTCAAGGACAAGTCAGTATGGGAGTGCCTAGGAAAGAAAGACTTACTCTGACAGAGGGATCTGGGAAGGTGACAAGAGATTCCACCTGATTGAGACTTGAAGGAAGGATTTAATTTTGAGTGGAGACAATAAAGAGATGGGCATTCCAGCCCTAGAGAATGGAATGAGCCATGGTGAAAGTTATGAGCTTGTGTTTGGGGGTGGAACTGGGAGATAGTCATTTGGGTCAAGTATGTGAAAACTGAAATGGAAGGCAAGATAAAAAGGGCAGTTAAGATGAGACCATGCCTTGTAGGAAGTTGGATGATTTCTGAGGAAGGACCATGCCCTGACCTTGCTTGGGGAAGATCATTCTGGCACTGGGGTAAAGCATGTATGTGTCACAAAAGCAAAGGTCTAAATAGGGCATCAGTGAAGGCACTGTTGGAATAACAAGAGAAGTGACCAGGCCCCAGCTAGGCTGGTGGCAGTGGAAATAAGAAGTAGGAGATGGAGAATCTATGGAAGCTAAAGTTAAAAAGAATTGGCCAGCCCTAACCAGTTTGGCTCAGTGGATAAAGCCTCGGCCTGTGGACTGAAAGGTCTCAGGTTCAAGTCCGGTCAAAGGCATGTACCTTGGTTGCTGGCACATCTTCAGTAGGAGGTGTGCAGGAGGCAGCTGATCGATGTTTCTCTGTCATTAGTGTTTCTAACTCTCTATCCCTCTCCCTTCCTCTCTGTAAAAAAAATAAATTAAATTAAAAAAACAAACGAACCAAAAAAAACTGGTTAAAAAAAAAATAGATTTGGCCAGATGTAGAGGTTTAACTAGGAGACAGGTAGGAAATGGATCAGGAAAAAGTTAGGAGGTAGGTTTGGGATATACTGTGGTTATCCACATGCTGATTGGATCTTCTACAGTCTCTTCTGGTTTTGCTGCAGTGTAATACAGTGGTCAAGAACTTTGGCGTTAGTTGATTTAGACCTGGTTTTGCATTATGGCTCACTAGCTATGAGATCTTGCATAAGCAATCCAAGCCTTCATTTTTCCATTTGTAAAATGGGGATAACATCTACCATTACTAGTTATTGTAAAGATTGGAGGAGAGCATGCTCATTTGCAAAGTGCTTAGCATACTGTGCAGCTGAACTACACAGTCTGGTTGGGATTCTTTCTACTCTTAGTACTTTTAGGCTGGTCTTGCTCCTTCTTCTATTTGTATTTTTGTGTCATTTGCAATTCAGTTGGAAACATGGATTTCTCAAAGCATATTCAGAGAACCTCAGTGTCCTGGCTTACCTAGCATAGCAATAATAGTACACATGGCAGAATAGTGAAGTCAAGCACTGTCTTGCTACTGCAAGAAATCTGAAGGTATTGAAGATGATTCTCCCTCTCCCAACATATGTGTTTTGGCCCTAGTCACCACCAGGAGAAGAGAAGGGGCACTGTTAGCATACCAGGTGACATTCAGGTTTTGAAGACAAGATTCTGCACCCTGGGTGTGAGGAGCTGCACTGCTAAATGCTTCAAGGGTGAAGTTCTCCTGTTGAGGTTAAAGTGCCCGTAAGGAGAGAAAGGCAGACACTTTTGAAAAAGGAGTGCCAGCAGTTCCAGTGCCCCTTGGCTTCCCAAACTACTTCTTGAAGATTTGTAAATGTGACAGTCTGCAAAAGCAGCAGCAAAAATGACAAGTGGGAGAAGTTGTGATGTGGCCTTCTGTGGATCCCTAAGGGAAGCTGACACTAGGAAAGGATCTCTGACTACTGGGTCGGAGAATTGTTATGGCATTCCTAATTATCAGGTGTTTTGGGCTGAGCTTCTTGTTGGGAAATTCTCTCTCTAATTAACATGTTTTCACTCTGAACATGCTCACAGGTTTCTTCTAAATCCATATAGAGTGGAAAAAAAACATACCAAGAGCTCAGCTTTAATTGAAAATATAATAATTAGTTTGTGAAATCCTACTATTAATTATAGAGCCAGATTTCTCTCGGTAACTAATTCATTTTCTGATGATATTATGCCTTGACAGAATTAGTAAAGTTTCTGGGAATCTGTTACAAATTTAAAAAAACTCTGTGATTCAGTCTGAACCTAGAAATCTAGACATGACCCATGTCATTCCAGTTTTCTTGGATCCTTTGAGTTGTTGGGGAATTAAGTCCTTATGTTGTCACACAGATTAATGGAATGCTATTTTGTATGAAACTAGGGGCCCATCCAGAGACTCCATGGGGAGCAAGCTGGCCCTGTAGTCTGGCCCCAGCAGCTCGAAGAACTTCAGGGTCTCGGGGACCTTGTCCAGGTTGCACAGGTTCATGCTGCACCCCGACGGGCTGCCCCCACCATCGCCTGCCCTGCCCCTGCCTGCGCCGCTGCCCACGCCGCACCTGCCGCTGCTCACTCTGGCTGCTGGCCTCCATCTTGGCTGGGTTAATTTGCATACAGCCGCTCTGATTGGCTGGTGGGCATGACTTGGCTGGTGGGTGTGGCTTAGGTGTCTCGGAGAGATGGTTAATTTCCATATTACTCTTTTATTAGAGTAGATAGCTGGCATTCATTTTTGAAGTTGCTTAAGTAGTATATTCAAGGATTTGACAGTCACCAGACACAGCATCATCCCCCTTCCATTTGGACAAAAGAGGCCACCAGTGCTAGTCTACGCACTTGAATGTGCATAGGAATTGCCTAGAGATTTTAATTGAGAAGGTTCAAGGTGGGGCCTGGGACTCCCCATTTCTAACGGCTCCCAGGTAGTGTCCACACTCCATTCATGGAGCACATTTTGAGCTTTACTCCACTCTGGCCCTTCTCTATCTTCTCCCTTTCCCATGGGACAAGAAAAAAAAATCCAAGGAAAAGTGCCTCCTCATTCTAGACCTTGCAGTAGGTACTTAGGGATCCTAGAATTCCCTGCCCAAATGGCCTAGTGCCCTCTCCTAGTGTCTTCTCTCACATTCTCCTCAGTCCATTCACCTCAAATGGGTCCAGGGTTGGCTAAGGAATAGCTGTCACTAGTGGTTTTCTGTTGGAGGCTCCTGTTGGTTTAAGATGGAACTGTGGTGGAAAGAAGCGGGCAAGTCAGGGTGTGGCAGCTCTCGTGACACTGTTCCATTCTAGCACAGAACCCTGAGGAGTTCAAGAATTAAACCCAGTTTCTTCAGGTTCTTTGAGAAACATAAAAGGAGACTGCCATTGTCAGTAGGACCGGGGCATCTTGTGGGCAGAAGTTGCCTGTCTTGAATTGGGGTGATGGTGAGCATATGCCATATGGCTTCCCTTTTGTACTCTTGTCCTGGCCTTCAAATGTTAGGGTAGGTCTAATTGGAAGATGCCTTATGACCTCAGCAGATTTAGACCTTTTATCCCATCATCATTTGATATGATACACATTAGAAATATTCAAATTTATTAAATTGCTACATGGTATATAGTTCTACAACTTTAGTTTGTCTTATGGGCCATTCTGCCATCGTTAAGTATTGTTTATCAGCTCAACATTTCTTTTAAAAATAAAACTTAAAATATATAAAAGAATATAAAATTTAAAAAATTTATCCTGTGAGGAAGAAAATAAGATGAAATGCTTTTACATTTTATCATTTTGTTGGATTTCAGTAGAAGTTGGTTCATGGTGATTAGTTTTGTGAGGACCAAAGTTCCCAGTAGGATGCAGATTTTAGGGCTGGTGCTGAGTGAAAGGAGTGAAGGGTCTTCTCCTGAACTCAGCATCTCTTTAAGTGTCCACCTGCACTTTGGAAACCTCCTTCTGTATGCAGTGAATGTCTGCGTTTTAGGACCCTCATGCCCAGGATAGCATGCAGTCTTGGCAGGACTCAAGGCACTTAAAATCTGACACTTAGGATGGGGATCTCCCTAGGTATTCTCAGCTCCTCGTTGCTCCTGTGGTGCCTCTGTCTGACCTCCCAGACACCCCACACTTCCTGCCAAGGTAGAGAGGACCTGGTGGGTTCTTTGGATATGCCGAACTTCCTGTCAGTCTAGATTCTCTATCTACCAGGCCTTTCCTGACTAGCCAAGGTCTAGGCTTCTTGCCACCTATATATTGGCATGAAAAATGAAGGTTGAAAAGAATAATGGCAAACATTCACTGCATTGACAAAAAGAAAGGGACTGGAAACACTGGAGCAATTGCTAACTGACTTCTTAGTTAAATTGCTTGATTATTGTTTTATCACCTTTATACCTCTGGGGCATTTATGGTGTTTGCACCTGTGAGCAGTTTCGTGTGCTTTTTCTCTCTCTTTTTTCCATTTGTTTTTCTTTGCTTTCTTTTAGTCTCTCTCCTTTTTACTTAAAAATTGAATTGAAATTATATAACATGAAATTAACAATTCAGTGGCATGTAGTACATTTGCCTATCCTGAACATTTCATATAAATGGAATCATATCATTTGCGATCTTTTGTGAGTGACTTCTTTCACTTAACATGCTTTTGTTGTTCATCTAAACTAAGCATGCATCAGTGATTCATTGCTTTTTATGGCTGAATTATACTCCATTGTGTATATATACCACATTTTATTTATCCATTCATCTGTTGTTGGATTTTTGGGTTGTTTCCACCTTTTGTTTTTGTGAGTGGTGCTGCTGTGAACATATGTGTACAAGTATTTCTTTGCGTACATGTTTTCAGTTCTTTAGTGTGTATACCTAGTAGTGGGATTGCTGGGTTTTACAGTAATTCTATTTTTAACTTTTTGAGAAGCCATTTTCCACAGTAGCTTTACTGTTTTACATTTCCACCAGCAATACATGAGTGTTCCAGTTTCTCCATATCCTCACCAACACTTACTATTTTCCATTTTTATTATAGCCATACTGGTGAGTGTTGACATGGCATCTTATTGTGGTTTTGATTTTCATTTCCCAAATGACAAATGACATTGAACATCTTAATGAGCAGTTTCTTTATAAGTCAGTACATGATGGATGTTATGATGTCAGTGACTAAGAAACATTTTGTAATGGAATTTTTGATGAAACAGACAACATGGAATTTCTTGCCTTATCTAGTTTTCTTTATGTGCTGTTAACCTCTTGCTGAGTGTGAGTTATATGAACTCTCACTGTCACGCCATCAAGAATGGTAGGGAACACCACTTTAATCTAGTGGGAAGAAAAAAAAATCAGTTGATCAGTTCTAATCCTGAGGGACAAATGGTGTTATAGTTGACTAGATGAGGATTTTTAAATTTTATTTGCCAAGGATCCAGTGGTTTTAAAGACAGTTTTTTAAGTGCTGAGGAGGATACCAGAGGTTCCCCTGAGAAAAGCATTGTAGGTTTCTTTGTGGAAAATTATCAATTTTTTAAAAGTTTTGTTAAAGTGGCAATTACTTTAAGAATTAAGTAATATTTCTTATTTCTATAAAATACACTTCCTTCTCCATTGTTTTATAGTGACCTGTCTTCTCAACCTAGTACTATACTAGAAAGTGGATAAAATATATTAACACCTGTATGTGTGAGATTTTCTCATTTTTGTTCTACAATGTTTATATAAAAAATTAAGAGAATAGAGAGCCCAATTTTAGCAGCATATTATCTTTATCTTCATGCTGTCAATGTATATATTTATTTTTATCACTTTCTCTCCATTTGACTTTTCTTATTAGCTGCAAATCCATATAAAATATCCTGCATTTCCATTTGCTATTTGAATGTGTCCACATTATTGAAATGTTACTTGATTTAAAAGCAGACAAAGGCAATCTGTGGCGTTAGAATTCGGGAAAAAAGTTTTGTTGGGGGAGAAATGGCTGAAATTAGGCATGTGGGGGCTCCTGGAGGGCCAATTACATTCCTTCCTGATATGGGGTACATGGGTGTGTCACCATTTAAATTCAGGGAACAGTATCCTTATGATTTATATTATTTATGTATTTATATTATACTTTTATACAAATTTTACTGAAAAATAAGAAGAGCAAAAAACCCCTGCTTCTTCCTCAGTACCCTATATGCTCTTGATTTTAATATAAAGGCTTGATGAGTAAATTGGAAAATCTTTAGTTTTGATCCAGGGAGAATGAAGCAAAGAAATTGATTTTTTATTAAATATTTCTTATGGAGTCAAGCTTAATGCTACAGAATGCATTATCCCATTTGATCTTCATAGCAGTCCTGTGAAATGTTATCCCTGTCTTGCAGATGGAGACACCGAAGCCCAGGATATTTTTTTTTAATCTATGGAGCTCATATTGCTATATGTAATGAAGTTAGGAACTTGCCCTAGAGTGGTCTGGTTTTAAAGTTCTCTACAATACCTGGTATCTTTGTTACCTAATCAATGTTTGATTGCTATTTATTTCTAATTTCTAATTGCTATGCTGCTGCTCCAGGAGACTTGATTTGTACTGGTTTGGTGTATGCAGTATAGAAGTTTGCAGATGAGTCCCTGGAAAAGGACTTGACAGCATTCCCACCCATTGAGTTCCTCCTTCCTCTCAGCACTGAGCTGGCCTTCAATTGGACAAGGCTGAGGAATCTTAAGAGCTACTGACAGATTGATGGCCTGTTAGCCAGAGAATAACTCTCCTGCGAGGGTTGCGCCAGGGCTGTTCTCATTTCGAACCTGGTGTTGTCCGCAAGAAAACTGGCAGGAATAATGGACTGTTTGGAAGGCTGGATTGAACAGGATCCTAGTGAGCTGTCAAATGTGATTGCTGAAATAGTTTCAATATGAACTTATCAGACTGTTTAGAGAACAAACACAGTACATATTATTTATGGCATTCACACTCTTGCAGCTAGAAACAAAATATATCATGTCCCTGGCACATATTTAAATTAGAATATTCTGGCATGCACAGATTAACTGAACAATAGATTTGAAAGACAAGGGCCTCAAATTCAAATTCTCAAATATAGGAGTGGGGTGGGTGGAGTGGAGAGGGTGAGAGGAAGAGGAAGAGGGAGAGAGAGGTGCAGATAGATTTTTGATATATTTATATATTTATTAATATTATGATTTTACATAATATTATGATTTTACAGTACATTTTGAAAATGTTTCAATCCTCAGATCAAATGGTTGTCCTTTACTAACTGTGGGAATGAGAAAGGTATTCTAATGCATATATCCAATTGTGAGCTATTTTAGCAGAACTGCTATGAACAACTGCTGAATTACATTGTTTTCTTGCGGCTTGAAGATCTGTTTAAGAAGATCTTTCAGATCTTCTGAAATCATTTTAGCAACTCTGAAAGGACTGAGGGTTGTCCATTAAATAGATGTTCCTTTGGCCAGGTTACTAAAATTGTATCCTAGTAGACTGTTTACTACTATACTATGGAACTGATTACAGAGTGGCAGAGAGAATGGGTATTTATGTGCAAAGGTTTGGCTTGTTTTTTCCTTGCTCAGAGAAAGATGGGGCAGAGTTGAGTTATGAAGGAGCCTCACTGCTGACCTCTACTCATACCCTGCAAGCTCCAGCCTGCAGATTCTTGGGACCCACAGAATTTGGAGTCACACTCAGCTTTGAATTCCACCCCACCTTTGACCAGCTGTGTCTTTTAATATTTCTCTGTTTTTTCTCTCTTCTCATCTATAAGAGAGTGACAAGTCCTGTCCTAAAGAAATATTATGAGAATTAAATTAGATAATATTTATAGTCGCCTTATCAATAAATGTTAATTATGTCACTCATCTCTTGACCTTCCCCCCACTGGTAATTTGAACGTGTTTAACTCATGTTTTAAAAATAGACTAAGTAAACTTAAGAAAAACATGTTAAAACATTTCTAGTTGGGGAACTCTTAGGTTTGTAAGTATATTATTTATTACAAAAGGATTTATATTTTATTGTATTATTTTACTTGAACTACATTGCATATACAGATTTTTTCATATACATATACATATACATATACATATACATATACATATACATATACATATACATATACATATATAAAGATGTATACACACACACACACACACACACACTTTTGGGGGGTCACCTCAGGTGTTTTGGGAAAATGGAAGTCAATGAAGAAATTTAAAATACATAGATTTTTATACTTTTTTTAGCTTCATACTTAAATGCATATTAATAAAACTGACTATAATCATTCTTCATGTTAACAGAAAAGCATTATTATTCAGGGACAAAATGATGAAAGCAATTATGTATTTGTTCTGTAAAACTTAATGGACCTATGTTTATGGGGCTTGATAATTGAGACTGTTCTGTAGCAAATCTAATGACTTACTCTTTCTTCAGTAAATACTAAATCAGTAAACCCACTCTCTTCAACTAAAATGGAAATATCCTATCTCCAGGGATGTGGAGAGCCTTTTTCGTAAGAAATACTGTGCCTTTACAATCTTGCGGTTAAAAGAAAGCCTCTGTAGGCAGTCTTAGGCAATAGGATTATTATACATACTAGAGGTCTGACTAGTGCATGAAAATTCAGCCCAGCCTGTGCCCTCTCACAGTCCTGGAGACCTCAGAAGCAGGAGGTGACCCGGCTATCGGGGAGGCAACGCCCCCATTACACCTCTGCTGCTGCCACTGCCAGCAGTGCAAGCCTTGGCCGGCCCTGGTTACCTGATTCTCAGGCGGTCCTGGACGGCTGGGCAACCGCCATCTGAGGCTTGCCTGTGCCTCGAGCGTCGGCTGGGAAGCCGCCATCCCAGGCTTGCCTGCATGTGCAAATTTGTGCACAGGTGGGGCCCCTCAGGGTGGCATACAGAGATCAGGCCCCAGCTTGCACCCCCAGCCTCACAGCCCTGCAGCCCCACCTGGCACCACACCTTGGCCTGGTACCACTTCCTCACTTGCTCCACCATCCCACCTTGGGGACAGTGGGTCAGGGCTGGGCTCCTCACCCAGCTTCCTCAGCAACTGTCCCTGGCCTCTACTGCCCTCTGCTGGTCGCTGTCTGTGGGGCGATTGATGGGGCAGTTGGGCCCCTACTCACTCCCATCTTGACCTGGCACCACCTGCTCACCTGCACTACCATCCCACCATGGTCCTGCTCTCATCGGGGCCCATTGGGCCTGGCAGCACCTCCACTGCCACCTGCTGCCAGCACTGTGTCGCCAATGCCCTCCATGTTCCATGCTGACCCTGGTGGTCAGCAAATGTCATAGTGAGCAGTCGAACTCCCAGTGGAACGACTCCCCGAGGGGACAAGTTGCATATTAGGCTTTATTATATAGGATACCAGAGACAGGGTAGTTTATAAACAATAGAAATTGATTTTACACAGTTCTGGAGGCTGGGGAGACCAAGATCAAGATTTGGTGTCCGGTGAGAGCCTAATTCCTGATTTGTTAGCAGCCATCTTCTTGTTGTGTCCTCACAGGACAGAAAGGGACAGGGGGCTTGCTGGGGTCTCTGTCTAAGGGCACTGATCCCACTTGTGAATGGTGCACCCTCATGACCTAATCACTTTCCAAGGGTCCCACTTTCCAATACTACCATACTGGGAATAAGGTTTCAAGTAATGAATTTTGGGAGGACACAAACATTCAGTCTTATATAGCATGGACCAACCCTATTTTCTCAGGTTTTTATGATCTGCAATTGATAATGTTCTTGGGACCAGGATTTGACCCAAAGCATAAACAAAAGTATGTCATAAAATTTGTTCTAATCTAATATGACTTTTGTTTTCAAACATTATTTGCAACATTTTATTCTAATTGCAAAACAGAATAATCCAAATCTCTTTCTCTGTTGATTATTCCCAAATAGAGCAATTTCATTTATAAAACTCCCCATGGACAAGAATCATGCTTCATGTACTCTTAGTATATTTCTCACCCCTGAATTCTTAGGAATTTTTTTGTGTGTGTTGATAATAAGGCCTCCCATAGGCTACCTTGTCTTCTTAAAATTTTTTTTAATAATTATGTGATACTCATGATAAATTTTATCTTTTTGCCTAAAAACGTGAGCTAAAACATTGTAGAGATGCTAATATCTAGAGATTTCATTTGTTCATCCATTATTTTATTTATTTATTTAAAATTTTGTTTTATTGTTTAAAGTATTACAGATAGTAGAACATATGTCTCTTCCCTCCCTCCCCCCATTGACCTTTCCTCAGCCTCCCCTACCCCCTGGAAAATGCCCTCATGCCCCCCCCCCCCAGTGTCTTGTGTCCATTGGTTATGCTTATATGCATGCATACAAGTCCTTCAGTTTATCTCTTACCTCCCTTTCCAACACTCCACAGCCTTCCTACTGTAATTTGACAGTCTGTTCCATACTTCTCTGCCTCTGTATCCATTTTTTTGTTCATCAGGTTGTAATGTTCTTTATTATTGATAAATTAGTGAGATCATGTGGTTTCTCCCTCACTTCCTGGCTTATTTTACTTAGCATAAAGCTTTCCAGTTCCATCCATGCCGCTGCAAATGGTAAGAAATCCTTCTTTTTTATAGCAGCATAGTATTTCATTGTGTAGATGTACCATAGTTTTCTAATCCACTCATCTGTTGATGGGCATTTAGGCTGTTTCCAAATCTTGGCTATTGTAAACTGTGCTGCTATGAATTTAGGGGTGCATATATCCTTTCTGACTGGTGTTTCTGTTTTCTTGTAATATATTCCTAGAAGTGGTATTACTGGATCAAATGACAATTCCATTTCTAAATTTTTGAGGAAACGCCATACTGTTTTCCACAGTGGCTGCACCAGTCTGCATTCTCACCAGCAGTGCACGAGGGTTGCTTTTTCTCCACATCCTCTCCAGCACTTGTCGATTGTTGATTTGTTGATGATAGCCATTCTGACAGGTGTGAAATGATACCTCATTGTCGTTTTGATTTGTATCTCTCTGATGATTAGTGACTTTCAGCATGTTCTCATGTGTCTCTTGGCTTTCTAAGTGTGCTCTTTCAAAAAGATTCTATTTCATTCCTTTGCCCATTTTTTGATTGCATTGTTTATTTGTTGTTGTTGTTGAGTTGTATCAGTTCCCTGTAAATGCTGGAGATTAAACCCTAATCAGAGATAACATTAGCAAATATGTTCTCCCGTGCAATGGGCTTTCTTGTTGTTTTGTTGATGGTTTCTTTTGCCGTGCAGAAGCTTTTTATTTTGATGTAATCTCATTTGTTTATTTTCTCCTTAGTCTCTCTTGCCCTAGGATCTGTATCTGTAAAGATACTGCTATGACGTATGTCTGCAATTTTGCTGCCTATGGAATTTTGTAGGATTTTTATAATTTCCCATCTTACATTCAAGTCCTTTAGCCATTTTGAGTTTGTTTTTGTGTATGGTGTAAGTTGGTGGTCTAGTTTCATTTTTTGTGTGTGTATCTGACCAAATTTCCCAGCACCATTTATTAAAGAGGCTGTTTTGACTCCAATGTATGCTCTTGCCTTCTTTGTCAAATATTAATTGAGTATAATGGCTTGGGTCAATTTCTGGGTCCTCTATTATGTTCCATTAGTCTACATGTCTGTTTTTGTGCCAGTACCAGGCAATTTTGAGAACCGTGGCTTGGTAATATAGTTTGATATCTGGTATTGTGATTCCTCCAACTTTTCTCTTCTTTCTCAGGATAGCTATGGCTATTCGGGGTCTTTTTTTAATTTCAGATGAATTTTTGGAGAGTTTTGTTCTAGATCTTTGAAATATGCTGTTGGTATTTTAATAGGTATTGCATTGACTCTATCGATTGCTTTAGGTAATATGAACATTTTAATGATGTTGATTCTACCATTTCATGAACATGGTATGTTCTTCCATTTGTTTATGTCTTCCTCTATCTCTTTTTTCAGTGTTCTGTAACTTTCCGAGTACAGGTCTTTTATGTCTTGGTTAAGTTTATTCCTAGGTATCTTAATATTTTTGGTGCAGTGGTAAATGGGATTGTTTTTTGCATTTCTCTTTCTGAGTTCATTATTGGTGTATAAAAAGGCCATAGATTTCTGGGTGTTAATTTTGTATCTTGCTACATTGCCAAATTCATTTATTAGGTCTAACAGTTTTTTTATGGAGTCTTTGGGGTTTTCTATGTATAGTATCATTTCATCTGCAAATAAGGACAGTTTTACTTCTTCTTTTCCAATTTGGATACCTTTTATTTTTTCTTCTTATCTGATTGCTATGGCTAGTACTTCTAGTACTATGTCAAACAGGAGTGGTGAAAGTGGGCATCCTTGTCTTGTTCCTGATCTTAGGGGAAATGGATTTAGTTTTTGCCCATTGAGTATGATGTTGACTGTAGGTTTGTCATACAGGGCTTTTATTATATTGAGGTATGACCCCTCTATTCCCACTTTGTGGAGAGTTTTTATCAAGAAAGGGTGTTGGATTTTGTTGAATGCTTTTTCTGCATTAATTGATATGATTATGTGACTTTTGTCTCTCAGTTTGTTTATGTGATGTATCATATTTATTGAACCATTCTTGAATCCCTGGAATAAATCCCACTTGGTCATGGTGTATGATCTTTCTAATGTATTGCTGAATCCAATTTGCTAGGATTTTGTTGAGGATTTTAGCATCTATATTTGTCAAGGATATTGGCCTGTAGTTCTCCTTTTTTGTGGTGTCTTTATCTGGTTTTGGGATTAGGGTAATGCTGGCTTCATAGGAAGAGCTTGGAAGTGTGCCTTCCTCTTGAATTTTTTTGAATAGTCTGAGGAAGATAGGTTTTAGTTCTTTGAATGCTTGGTAGAACTCCCCTGTAAAGCCGTCCGGACCAGGGCTTTTGTTTGCTGGAAGGTTTTTGACTGCTGTTTCAATTTCTTCAGTAGTTATCGACCTATTGAGGTTTTTTGACTCTTCTTGGTTGAGTTTTGGGAGCTTGTATTTTTCTAAGAATATGTCCATTTCATCTAGATTGTCCATTTTGTTGGAATAGAGTTGTTCATAGTATTTTTTCATCATGGTTTGTATTTATTTCTGTGGGATCAGTTGTTATTTCACCTCTTTCATTTCTGATTTTGTTTATTTGGGTCTTCTCTCTTTGCTTCTTGGTGAGCCTGGCTAGAGGTTCATTAATCTTGTTTATCCTTTCAAAGAACCAGTTTTTTATTTTGTTGATTCTTTGTATTGTTTTTTTTTTTTGGTCTCTATGTCATTTATCTTCACTCTGATCTTTATTATTTCCTTCCTTCTGCTTATGCTGGGCTTTTCTTGTTGCTCTATTTCTAGCTCTTTGAGTTGTAGGGTTAGATAATTTATTACCATTGTTTCTTGTTTATAGGCCTGTAGAGCTATGAACTTTCCTTTCAAGACTGCTTTCACTGTGTCCCATAGATTTTGGATTGTTGTGTTTTCATTGTTGTTTGTTGCCATGATGCTTTTTATTTCTTCTTTAATCTCTCTGGTAACCCAGTCATTGTTTAATAACATGCTGTTTAGTCTCCAGGTGTTTGATTTTTTAATTGTTTTTATTGTTGTTGATTTCTATTTTTATGCCATTGTGGTCTGAGATGGTGCTTGATATGATTTATATCTTCTTGAATTTGAAAAGACTTTGCCTGTGACCCAATATATGGTCTATCTTTGAAAGTGACCTATATGCACTTGAGAAGAATGTATATTATGTAGCTTTGGGGTGAAATGTTCTGAAGATGTCAATTAATTCCATCTAATCTAATGCTTCATTTAGGATTGATGTTTCTTTGCTGATATTTTGTTTAAAGGATTTGTCCAATGGTGATAGTGGGGTATAAAGTTCCCTATTATGACTGCATTACTATCAATCCCTCCCTTGATACCTTCCAAAGTTTTTTTATGTATTTGGGTGCTCCTGTATTGGGTGTGTATATGTTTACCAGAGTTATATTTTCTTGTTGGATTGCTCCCTTTAGTTTTATGAAGTGGACTTCCTTATCTCTTGTTATGTCCTTCATTTTGAGATCTAGTTTGTCCAATATAAGTATTACTAACCCCAGCTTTTTTTTTTATTTCCATTCGCCTAAAAAATGTTTTTCCATCCCTTCACCATCAGTTTGTGTAAGTCCTTTGTTCTGAGGTTGTTTTCCTGTAACAGAAGATATATGGGTTATGTTTTTATATCCACTCAGCTACCCTATGTCTTTTGATTGGGGCACTTAATCCATTAAAATTAAAGTTATTATTGATAGGTACTTGTTTGTCACCATTTTTATTCTTTATGCCTGTGTTCCTTCTTCATTTCCTTTTCCTTGTTTTTATAGCAGACTCTTTAGCATTTCTTGCTTTGCTGGTTTGGTGGTAATAAACTCCCTTAGTTCTTTTTTTTGTCTGTGAAGCTTCTGATTTCACCCTCAATTTTGATTGATAGCCTTGTTGGGCATAGTATTCTTGGATTCAGACTCTTCCTTTGCGAGACTTTGTATATTTTATTCCATTCCCTTCTTGCCTGATAGGTTTCTGATGAGAAATCAGTCGCTAGTCTGATGTAGGATCCTTTATAGGTAACTTTCTGTCTCTCTCTGGCCCCTTTTAAGATTCTTACTTTGTCATGGGTTGTTGCTAATTTAATTATAATGTGCCTTGGTGTTGGTCTTTTGGGGTTCATTTTGTTTTAGACTCTGTGAGCTTTTTGGATTTGTGTTAGTTTTTTCTTCCATATATTAGGAAAGTTTTCTGTCATTATTTCTTCAAACAGATTTTCTATTCCTTGCTCAGTTTCCTTCTTTCTGGGACCTCTATTATGCAGATGTTGTTTCATTTTGTGTTGTCCCAAAGTTTCCTTATGGTTTCCTCCTGTTTTTTAAGTTTTTTTTTCTAGATGCTGCTCTACTTGGATATTTTTTCCTATCTTGTCTTGTAGCTCACTGATGCGGTCGTCTTCTTCTAGTCTACTGTTGATGCTTTCCATTGAGTTCTTTATAGCAGCAATGTCATTTTTCATTTCTTCTTGATTCTTCTTCATTTCCTCTTGGTTCTTACACATATTGTTTAATTTGTCTTCCATTCTTTTCAGCCACCTTATGACCTTTCTCTGAATTCTTTCTCTGACATATTGCTTGCCTCCTTTTCATTTACTTTCTTTTCTGGTGATGCCTCTTTTTCTTTCATTTGTGGGCTGTTTCTTTGTCTCCCCATGATCCCTTCTCCAGGTGTCTGGTCATGTAGCTCTCTCTCTCCTGCATTGATTTAAAGGCATAAAATACAACACAACAAGGCACAACGCACAAGACAGTGAACACAAATGTATTCACAATAGTAATAACCCTAAATAAGGTTACTACCTGAGAAAAGAGAGTTAGGGGATAAGAAAAGAAAAATAAGTGCAGAAATGGTATTTAGAAAAGGAAAAAAATAAGTAAGAGAAGAAAGAAAATAAAAAAGAAGGGGGGGGGGCGGAAACTATTTATATAGGGAGAAAACTCCAATAGAATAACAACTAATCCCCCAAAATGTGAACAACAAACACCCAGAGGTGAATGCAAACTAAAAACAACAACTAATTACAAGTGAGAAGAGGAAAAACAGAAGCAAGAAATGAAACAAAACCAAAAAGGGGGAAACAATCTCACAAAAAAGCAAAAAAAACAAACACAAAAACAATCTAATCAAGTAAACAAGAAAAATAGGACAGAGAGAAAGCAAGGCAAAACAAAACAAAATAAAAAATACTACAAAAAACTAAAGAAAAAATAACAATAGAAAAAAACAAAAAAGGGAAGAGAAAAAAATGTGACAATAAAGAAAGCAAAGAGAGAGATGTGTATGGACTTGGAGCGTGGGATCGGAAATTAGATTTATGAGTAGGACGAATTTTTAACAGGTGGTAAAAAGAAGGAGTAGGAAAAATTTAATGCAAGAATAGAGTAAGAGAAAAGGACAACAAAAGGGGAAAAGTAAGGGATGGAGTGTTGACATATAGGTAAAGTTGAGGTAGAATAAAAAGATGCTAAAGGAAAAATGAAAATAGAATGTATAACATTAATTCCAAAATAAAATAAATAGAAAATAAAATGACACTTTAAAGAAAAGATTACAATAGTAGTAGTAATAATAATACTGATTAAAAATAAAAATACAGTAATTAAAAAGGTAAAATCAAGTGAGGAAAAAAATAAATTAGTTTCTTAAGTAAAAAGTAAAAAAAAAATGTGCAGCAGTGAAGGTCATTCACTTCCTCTTCTCTTCTGTTTGGCACGCCTTTGTCCTGTCAGGTATTCAGGAGAGTATTGAAGTTCCCTGCAATACACTGCTCTTCTGTGTTGTAAACCACAGTCCTGATTTTAAAGCAGGCGGTATTTCTTTGTTTCCCAGACTGCCTTTATTTGTGTTTATAGAAGAGTCAGTTTGTGGTTCAGCCCCTGGGTGGCAGTGTTTCTGGATTGACCTCCACAGCTATAAGTCCTCTCTAGCCAGTATTTTGGTTTTGTTTTCCCTATTGCACTTAATACTGGTTTCAGATAATCAACTGCCCCAGAGCTGGTGGTTCCCTAATCATTACTCCCACTCCAATCCCCAGGTTCCACAAACGCAACTTTCCCCTGCAGTCTCTGTGAGTGTCCTCAATTGGGAAATCTTATTTATTGGGTTTAGTAATCAAAAGCAAGGATTTAATGAGAGAGAAAAAACAAAAGAGCCAGAGTAAGTGTGTGAGCTTGCATCCTCCACCATCCAGCTCTGCGCACAATTCTCCAAATGTCTCTTCTGCAAATCCTCTTTCCCCTGGCACTAAGTAGCCAGCACACTGGCAGATTCCGAGGCTGCCTTTTTGTGCATAGTCCAGCTATGAGCTGATATTTAGAGTTCACTTCTGCCAGCAGCCCTGCGATCCCCTACACTCGCAATTCACGCTGGCCCCGATGGCCGCGGACTTTGTGGGGTGCAGACTTCCCCTGTGCATGTTCCTATCTCCAACCTGGATTACAAACCACACCTTTATCTAGGTGAAATCTTACCTTTCTGTGAGGAAGAACAGTGCTCATTTGAGTGCATGTATTCTCACTGCTTGAGATCAGGTGTTCCTGGATTCGAAGCCCATTCCTGGGTGCTGTGATTGCAGGGTCCCTAGATGTATATGCTTTCCAATAACAGGCACTCTCCCCTTCAAGATGGCACAGTGTCCGTGGCAGAGCCATCTGCTCTGGAAGAGATTTCAGCAGCAGTGGAGGCTTCCCGGTTAGGGGAGCCTGATCTGGCAGTCTCCACCAGTCCCCTGGAGTATAGCTATCACTCACCCACAAATTTACACTCTCCCATACGTCCACACCCTCTCCTTTCATCCTCTCACTCACACACTATCTTGTAGTCTTCTTTCCCATCGGCAGCCATCTTCCCTCTCCTACTTTATTTATTTATCTCTTCTTCAGCGGATATGTGTCAAGTGTATTCTATTGCTCATCACTATGCTTAAGTGCTAGGGACCTAAGGCTGAGCAGGACAGGTACAGCCACTGCCCTCTGGAAATGAGCAAACAGTGCAGAAGGTGGACACCAAAGAATCACAGGGCCAAATTTCTGTGATAAACAAGAGGAAGCAATCTAATCAGGAAAATTGGGGAAGGCTATCTGAGGGTTGAGCTGAGATATGAAGGAAGCATAAACATAAAGTAATTTTGCCTGTAAACTCAAAAGTTCTGGCCTCCATGTTGCCGAATTGAGTCTGTCCAGTTTCAGGGGCAGCAATGAGCATTCCTTCCCCCATGCCTTCTTGGGCAGTATGAGGCATCCTGTCACACACATGAGCTTTCCCTAACTAAGCTTTGTGAAAAACATGAGAAATGGAAAAACAGTTTCCTAAACTTCACTTATCCTGGTTAGAGTGAAGCAGTGGCCACAAGGAGCAGCTCCAAAAACAAATGGGGCTGATTCCAGAATAAATTTGCTCCCACATATTGAGGAAAAAAGGTAATGAAGAAAATTAATTCTATCCATACAGTCAGTATCATAACCTTTATTTTGACTCTTGATGTGACGACAACCATATTTGCAGCTTGTACAGCACAATACTAATTAGGATGGAAACAACACTTTTGATAACCCTCCACTTTGAGAAGGTTATGTCAATCACTTTGCACCTATAGACAGGCTGGGGGTTGCATGGGTTTGACTGGTAATAGAGGAGCCTCTTTCTGGCTCTTGCCATCATCACTGTTGGAAAAATTAACTTTCACTGAGTAAGCCATTGCTATAAACCCATACTTCTCAAACCATTGTGGAGGAAGACTCATTTTTTTCCTTTAGACTTAAAGCCATTGTAAATGAAGCATGGTTCTACTGTCCATGACGAGATTCATCACATGTGTTTGACAACACCGGACTTGGTCTATACCCTGCCCTGTGAGAATTGAATCTATAGATCACAGCGATGTCAAATCACTATCTGAGTTTCTAAACAGTATACATTTCTGTACTTGTCTCTTTGAGGGTCAAGTAGCAAGTGGTTTGTGATCCAGCACTAGTAGTCCTAATGCTAAAGGCTTCTGTCTTCTTGAGATAGGAAACAGGTGGGAGCACATCCAGCTGAGAATACTTTCTAACCCTAAACTCTTTTCAGCTAAACTCTGTTTCCTTTCCTTCTTTCCCCTTATCCCTTGTCTTGTAGAAAACCTGAAGTTCAAGCTCAGGATCACTCATAGCTTTTCAAAGGCAATACTACCTATATGGCCCAATAATCCAACATGTGTCTTAACATAAAGAGGGTTTTGGAGGAGTCCTGAGACTTTCAGGTGATACCTCACGGAGTCCTGAGGTTTTGCTAATCATTATATGTTTAGGAAGAAATGCAAACATTTCCTTGGTGTCAATCTCATAGGATATGATGGCCAACCTAGCAGATTCACTCTAGATTTTACTTCCAAGATCTGTTTGGAAAGCAATGAAAAATAGCAGAGTGGAGTTAGGTTTAGATACAGTGTTCTGAGTAGTTGCAATGTCTAATGCTGTATTGAGAACTGCACATAACTTGAGCTAAATAAAAACTTGTCCTGGACTAGTAGGATATTAGAATCTAAAATAATGTGGTTAGCTTAAACTACATGTTGTAATTAATGAGGACTGGGCACTTATAGCAAAAGTGGTAGAGGGGCATAAATGGTGATGGAAGGAGACTTGACTTGGGTGAGGAACACACAATACATATACATATGATGTATTGTAGAATGGCACACTGAAACCTATATACTTTTAATAACCAATGTCACCACAGTAAATGAAATAAAATTTTTAGTACCTTTTAAAAATATTTGATAACTGAAGTTCAATATATATTAACTATTTCCTTTATAAGCCTATATAATTTATTTTCAAGTTTATTGAGATATGCATATCTTTCTTTGTTTTTATTAGTACTTACCTGAGGCTATTTTTTCCATTGCTTTTCAAAGTGTGGAAGAGAGGGAGGGAGGGGGAAAGAGAGAGAAACATCGATGTGAGAGAGACACATTGACAAGTTGCCTCCTGCACCCTCAACCTAGGTACCTGCCCTTGACCAGGAATTAAATCCAAGACCCTTCGCTGCACTAGCCAACAACTCTAACCATTGAGAAACACTGGCAAGGGCACATGATATCTTTTTAAAAAGAGAAGTAAAGATGTTTTGCATATGTATATGCCCATGAAGTCATTGCCCCGAACAAGACTCAGAGAGCATTTTTATCACTCCCAAAGATTTCCTCATGCTCCTTGTGATTTATTCTTCTCTCAGCCTGTGATCCCAGGCAACTACTGCTCTGGACTTTGTCACTGCAGGCCAGTTTACATTTTCTGGAATCTTAGCTAAATGGTATCTTGCTGTATGTACTCTTTTGTGCCTGGCTTCTTTCACTACTGTAATTACCTTAAGATTCATCTACGTTGTGTGTATCAGTAGTTTATTTCTTTACAATGCTGAGTCGTATTTCATTCTATGGGTCAGCATATTTTGTTTATCCACTTCCCTGTTGGACTGTTACCAGTTATTTACTATTGTGAATAAAACAACCATAAACATTTGTGTATAGTTCTCAGCATGGACATATGTTTGCATTTCTCTTGGACAAATACCTAAGAATAAACTGGGTCTAAATTTTTAACTTTTTCAGAAATCAGGACAGGGCATTTTTGCTAAATCCAGCCACTAAGCAATGCATGCACATTTACATGTTGGAAAATTTAATTTTTCTACATGCATGGTAGAACCATGTTGTGGGGGAGTGAGGACTTTTTGTAAAAATTCATGCTGGAATGGGCTCATAAAAAATAGATTCAGAACAGAGAGAAAATCTGAGATGTGATGCAATGAATTTTGGTCATTTAGGTGTCAAACCAACCACAGGGCCTGGGGCTTGAGCTCAGGTACTTCCTGGCTATATGACGTGGGTCAGTTGGTCAGACTCTCTAGTATCTATGAAATGGGGATGGAAGTAGTGGGATGACATTTTAGAGGGCTGCTATAGGAATTAAATGGTAAATGTCATCTAATGATCTTAGTGCAATGCCTGGGTAATGCAAGTCTTCAGACAGTAAGTTGACATTATCTTTGTTGTATTTAAGGAGGGGTCTTAAGTTAACCCTCTAAAAAGTGCCTAAGCTGCACTAGAGACAAAAAGGAAAAGAAAAGAAAAGAAAAAAGAAAAGAAAAGAAAAGAAAAGAAAAGAAAAGAGATGGAACTGCTGTTCAACATGTTTTGTTTGTGATTGTATGTATTCTATCCCTACTCTGGCTAAGCAGTACACCAAAGTCACTGCCTTGTGGAGCCATGTTGCTCCAGATAAACTGAAAAGATTCAAGAGTTGCTTTGTGAATTACCCAAGGGAAGCCCAGCTGTTACATGCTTAGTTCAGGAAAAAGTACAGACAGCTTGGCAAGTGCTTCCACAGCTTGTTTCTAATAGAGAACTAGAGGCTTCTCACAGCTAGCTAAGCCCTTGAGGATAATTTTAGGAGCATGGAAATAGCCTCTTTATGGCAAATGCAGTGCTACATTATATTAATTAAAAATGAGTTTCTAACTGTGTTAAATTGTTAACAGGAAATTTGACTAGGGTACAGTGGATAGTTGCATTTGCAAAGCACACAGGAAAATGGAAGATTACCCAAGGCTTGAAGTAACCTCGTGAGATAGGTAGATTTGAAGCCACGAATTGCCAAAGCTACTGAATTCTGTAAAGTCCTGATGTAGGATAAAATATTATTTGACTAGAAGAGATTTTCAAAGAACGGAGAGATATTTTTTATATAGTTTCATCAAAGTCACACATAAAATGGTATAGCCCGGCTGGTGTGGCTCAGCGGTTGAGTGTTGACCTATGAACCTGGAGGTCATGATTCGATTCCAGGTCAGGGCACATGCTTGGATTACAGGCTCAATCCCCTGTGGGGGGTGTGCAGGAGGCAGCCGATCAATAATTCTCTCTCATCATTGATGTTTCTATCTCTCCCTCTCCTTGCCTCTCTGAAATCAATACAAAAATATTACAAAATCGTATAAATCACTAAAAAATGAATATGAGTTAGTAAGTCAGATTTGTTCTCTGATAGTCTACATTATCTACTTTGAACCAGTCTCCAAACTTGATCTTTATTCTGAGCATAGTATAGTAGGATCCATACTCTGGTATAACAAGTATGGTGAATATATTATAGTAAAATGCTCAGGTAACAAATTCAGAGACTTCCAAATCCTTTCAGGGATGTGCTCAAGAATTGCAGATGCTCGGTTCCTGTTATTCTTGAATAAGCTCTCCATCAGATATGTTTTTTCAGTCTCAAAGACACACTACTTTCCCTGGCACACAGAAATCTCTGGGCTGCTCTATTTTTAGCCCTGAGAGCAGGTGGAAGTTGATTTGTGGTGAGTGTTACTGTGGCTGTGATCAGGAGATGGATGACTAGTATCATTTGCTTATATCAGGGTGACAGCAGGAGAGAATTTGAAATAAATCTACTATTTATGCTGCTTCTAATTATTTGCTTTGTTCAGTGCAGCTCGGGACTAATTCTCCCAATATCAGACATTTATAATCTGGTGCCATGTAAATGACAAGGGAGAAACGTAAAAAGCATCTCATAGCTCAGGTTTATTGGGAAAGTAACTAGGTCTCAGATTAAAACCAAGGTGAAAGGCCTAGGGGCAGAATCCATGTCACTAAGTACGTATTTGGGGTGTGACTTCCTAAAGATTTCAGCTTAAACATAAAGCCAACTTGGTTGGTTTCAAGGGTAAAAAATCCTGTCCCAGAGACTTTTTAAAAAATTAGGTTTCTCTAATACTAAACAAACAGAGTGGTTGGTGAAATTTCCCTCGAACTGACAAGGTGTTTGGGTCTGCTGTGATTGTAAATAGACAATGGCATGTTGAGTTGAGAGGGGCCTTGACAAAGCAAGTTCTCAAAGGGAAGAATTGCAGTGCACTCACAGCACGTGAGCTGCTTTTATGTGGGTCTTAAAACACAAGCAATGGGAAGTGTGTTGAATTTATAGATTACTTTGGGTAGTATGGACATTTTAATGATGTTGATTCTACCAATCCATGAACATGGTATGTTCTTCCATCTGTTTATGTCTTCCTCTATCTCTTTTTCAACGTCCTGTAGTTTTCTGAGTAGAGATCTTTTACCTCTTTAGTTAAGTTTATTCCTAGGTATCTTAATTTTTTTGGTGTGATGGTAAATGGGATTGCTTTTTTAGTCTCTTTCTGTAAGTTCACTATTGGTGTATAGAAATGCCATAGATTTCTTAGCATTAATTTTGTATCCTGCTACATTGATGAATTCATTTATTAAGTCTAATAGTTTTTTAATGGAGTCTTTAGGGATTTTAGTGGCTATTTCCTATACCTTGCATTTTGTTTTCCCATCATCTACCGACTCACCTCCTTCAGGGCTTTACTCAGGTGTTACCCTCTCCAGGAGACCTACTCTTACTGCCTTATTAAAAATGGCAGCCCACACCCTGCCCTGATCCCCCCTCCACCGATGTCCCTTACCCTGCTCTAATTTTTCATCTCTTTCACAGCACTTCCCAATTTACAGCATGCTGTAGCATGTACTCATTTATTACTTCATCATGTCTCCTGCTTAGTGTTACCCTTTCCTCTCCTGGCTCCTCTCTCAGGACAGAGTTCTTTGCTGTATTGTTCACTGATGGATCCAAGTGGCACATAACAGGCACTCAATGAATAGCTGCTAAGTGAATAAATTTATTGTGTGAGCACTGAAAAAAACTATATACTGGGTGGTAAGGTTGCCAAACAGAGGCTATCTGATGTAGCCTCAGAAATCCACATGCAGGATTTTTCCCTACCTCTATTTCTTTGCGAGATGCATGATTTTAGGCAAATTAATGAACCTTCTGGACCATCATTGCTTCCTCATTATCCCCAAGGATGCTGATGAGGGACAAAGAAGTCACAACTATGAAGGGACTGTTTAAACAGCTGTATAAACTTTGATCCTTTGTTATTGAGTTTACTGGTTCAAAAGCCAAAATTATGTTTTCACATAATTCTTAACCTCCATATATATAATGCATTATAGGATTTGAATTAGCCTTTATCAGTTGCTAGCTAAGGAACACTGTGCTATGCATACTAGTATATGCCCTTGGTCACAGACAGTAGTGTAGTGAAGGCCTGGAGAGGCAGGGGTGGGCTAGAAGGGGTCAATGGGGAAAAAAGAGGACATCTGTAATACTTTCAACAATAAAAATAAATTATAAGAAGAAAGAAAATAAAATGTATACATAACTTGGAAAAAGTAAAAAATAAAATAAAGGATCCTGTGCTTGGTGCTTTTCTCAGATCACCACAATTGCTCCTCCTGACCACAATGTGATGTTACTACTATCACCTCATTCTGTGATAGGGATTTGAGACCCAGAGGGGCACACCCAGTGTGTGGGACAGCTGGCATTTGATGTTCAGCCTGTGTCATTCAAAGATTATTCATGCCTGTTCCTCCATGCCAAGAATATATGATCTTTCTTTCCTAGTAATGGACCATTGGACTCATTGGCTTACCCCCATTTGTATTCTGTCCCCCCGTCACAGCAAGGAGAATGCATCTGCCTCACTAGAGAGGTCTTCTCTACCTAAATAGACCTGCGTCCCAGAGGACTGGCCTCATTGCCATCGCTGTTACCCAGGGGACTGTCAGATCCCAGAGTTTAGGTAAAAAGTAATTTGAGAGCTATTGCACTTATGATTTGGAAACAACTCTTTAAATCTCCCATGTCAAGTTTTCCCTTCTCTGAACTCCCTTATCCCAGGCAAGATTCCAGTTACAGAAAAGAACCTGTGAAGTCCTCTGATTTTAGTCTGTTTTACAGGCTTAATTTAGTTCAAATATGATAAAGTATGACTTAGAAGGAACATCCCATGTTTCTTTAATTCATGATAAACAACCCATATAAAGTGATTCGTCTTCCTTCCTCATTGACTTTTCTTTTGGCCGTGGATTCTGGGGACAGGTCTGTGAACGACCTAAGCTCTGAGTCAACTCTCATGTAACCTAGGAAAAAGGATGAAGAAGTATAATCTAGAACTTACCTCTAACCCAAATCCAATTTTCCCCATTTTATCTCCAACATCCCTTCTATCAAGTGATGGCAGAGGCCACTAGCAAGTAGCCAAGTTTATTTCAGTGTCTTCTGCCCCTCCCTCCCTCCCTTCCTTTCTTCCTTCCTGGATACACCTGAAAATTATGATAACTTTATAGGAAGAATTTTGCTTCTCTATCAATCCACACATTCAAAACACATGTGTTTATGAAGCACTGAGATGAAAAACCATGCTTTAATATTAGAAGTAGACTCCTTGAGGGTAGGGCAAAGCTCAGGAACAAGGCCTGTCCCATTAGCTGGTAGGGGAACAACCATGTTTGAAAAAAAAATACTTGTTTCAGTGAGTTTGGTCAATATATCTCACAGTTTTACTATTGGTGTCACAATCGCATATTGATCCAATTGACCTTCACAGCCACTCCATTTCTACTGAATAAGTCCTAGTACTTATCCTTAGACATTGATGAGAGGACACCACTTCAAGAGCATGCATTGTGCAAAGGGAATAGTCCTCCTGCTCCTTCTCAGACTTCTCCACTGACTCACTCTGTTACTAGGCTTTCAGTCTAAGAATTCTATCTTTGCTTGTGATACTTCCCCCTACTAAGGATCCCCATGAACTTCATGTGTATCTAAATCCCAGCCACCTTTCACAGCCTCTTTGTGATCATCGCTACTCTGGGAAGACTTTTGGTATCATCTCTGGCCAAGGATATTTCTCCTTCTCCAAATGCTTCACTTGCTCTGTTTCTGTGCCTCATTTTAACACTTATATATTGCCTTATTTACTTATTGCCTTGTGTTACTAGGTGTGTGTGTGTGTGTGTGTGTCCACAAATAGATCGCCAACTTTTTGAAGGTAGGGACAGTGTATCTTCTGTCTATGTCATAGCACCTAGAACTCAAATCACATTATCTGTCTCCTGCTACTTCCTGCTACAGAGTGAAGATTTGTCAAGGAATAAACAACTCTTTGAACTGGTTATAGTTACTTCCCTAAAACTAAACCAGCATCTTTCTTCATCTTTCCAAGCAAGCATCTAGCCGCTATAAAGAGTCAAATTGAAGGCCAGCCGTTAATAAGAGCTGGTCTTTGCAAACATCTGAGTAGTGGTACGATGGGAAGAAAACTGGAATGACTTAGTGGTTTCTGAAAGAGAAAAGGTTTTCAGAGAAGAATAAAGGCCAAGCTGTCTTTTTCAGAAGCACTCATGACCAGATGACAGGCACATGAGGCCCAGCTGAATGGTTGTTCCTTGACATCGAAAAGCATTTGCAACATGATTGTTGGGCTTGTGGATTGAGTGTCAGAAAATCTCTTGGGCTGCATTGCCCAAGAGGGAGACTTCAGCAGTTCCTTGTGCTGTTAAAGTGTTTGTGTTTACTTAGTTATCATCTGATCATATGCCAGCTGGTAATGGGATTGTAGTGGCTTTGCACAACAATGCAGTCGTCAGAGGGCTGGGAAAACCTGACAGCACTGGTGAGTGGCAGAATCCTTAGATGTCTCATTTAATGTTGGGTGATTGAGTGCATCCATGTGGAGGAGTGTTTTCAAGTCAGCATCAGAGCCTAGTAATTGCAAGAAAACATCAGAGTCTTCCGAGAGTGAAACGGGCTTGTGGGCAAAGGCAGTTGTTGCAAACAAACCCAGAAATCTTGAGGCAGAGGAGTCGCATTGTTTTAGTGTTGGGGAACCTCATTGTCATGTCACATGGAACCTTTTCAAATGTCCCCTTGGCATTTCTGGCCTAATGTGTTATGCTTAGCTCATTCAGTCCCTTTGTTCTGTTTAAGAATATATAATTCTTCTTTATTTGGTGTGAAGTGGGAATGAGAAAATAAAAGAATTACAGAATTTGAGATCCCACTGTGAAAAGAAAATGGGACTGTTTGGCCAGGAGTCTTTCTCAAAAGCAGTGGGAATTTTAGTAGTTTCTGGTGTTTTGTTTTTTTTTTTCTTCTAACTTCATGGTTGAATCCATATAAAATATGTGAGACTTTTTATTGGATGAGAATGCTGTGTGGCCATGGACTTTATGAGTGAGGGGTGATTGGTGTCAGCCAATCATTCACTAGTCAGTTCACTTTAAATGTCATGGAAAATATGACCCATCTTTGAATTCACATTTGATGTCTTAACCAGAGGAGAAATGTGTAGGAAGGTTGTAATTGAACCATGCATTTGCTAGCCTAATGCATAACAACCTTTGAATTAGATATGCTTGCAGAATTGGGACAGAAGTTATCAGCTGTGCGTTACTTTCCAAATTCCTACTTACCAGGGCCAGACTGGTTATGCCAGTCATTGGGGGAATATATAGTCTTTGTTATTGTTGCTGAACTTTTTTGTAGACAGGAAAAATGTAACTTCATTTATGAGGTGGGGGGGATTGGAGAGTGGATACTTTTAGCTTTACAAAAGGTGAAATATTTTGGGTAGAAAAATCATAGCATTTCTAGGGTAGACATGTGTAGGCCAGTGCATACTGCAAATGAGAGTTTCCTTTGTCTTTTATAGGCTGTAAGTATTCTGTGGTTAACAGGTCATTAACATAGCTTGATGGGATCGTGACACTATCTTGCTTTTGTATGAGCTTCCAGGAAAGACAGTGTGATGGAAAGAGGATTGATGAGAAAGAAGGTCATTATATTTATCTGGAATATTCTCGTCTGATTCTACCTTTTTTACCCTTAAAAACTTCTTTTATTCCATGCCTGCATCCACACCCTTCTGTGGTGTGGTAAACCAATGCTGATATGTCCTTTGGATTTCCCTTCAAATGTCCCTTCTAGGAAACCTTTGCCTAATTTCCAGGTTAGGTCCAAATCCTCTCCATGGACTCATCATTTGCCACTGTGTTCCTCTCTGGATCTGTTACCGCTCTTGTAATTAAGTCATTGCCTGAGCAGTTAACTGTTTATTATCTGTTATGTCCATTAGAAATGAAAGTTCCACGAAAGAGAGGTCTGTATTTGTGTTGTCCAGTGAAAGTGCTTGGTGAATGTTTGTTGAAGGAATTAGAGAACAAGTGAGTGAATGACTGGATTATTCCTGCTCTGCTGGGATTCAGCCCTGTGATATTGGGCCAGTCATCCAAGTCTCTCTACATCTCACTGTGTACTCTAAAGGCCCTGGACTAGATGGTTTCTGTATTAATTTTCTGTGTGCCATAAAATATCACAGCCTGGCTGATGTTGCTCAATGGTTAGAGCAACATCAATGGTTAGTGCCTGTGGGTCTTGGGTTCAATTCCTGGTCAAGGGCATGTACTTGGGTTACAGGTTCAATCCCTGGCCTGGTTTGGGGGCATGCAGGAAGCAACCCATAGATGTGTCTCATATCAATTTCTCTCTCTCTCTCTCTCTCTCTCTCTCTCTCTTTCTCTCTCTCTCTCTCTTTCTATCTCTATCTCTATCTCTATCTCTGTCTCTATCTCTATCTCTATCTCTATCTCTATCTCTATCTCTATCTCTATCTCTATCTCTATCTCTATCTCTATCATCTCTCTTTCCCTCCCTCCCTTCCACAGGAGTGAGCATTAAAAAAAAAGAAAAGAGAGTGTCACAGACTGGGTGGCTTTAAAAAACCGGAAAATTACTCTCTCACGGTTTTGGAGGCTAGAAGTCTGAAATCAAGGCATTAGTAAGGCCAGACTCACTTTGGTGGTTCTAGGGAAAAATCATTTCTTGCTTTCGCCTGTCCCCACATCACTTAGACTTCTACCTCTGCTTTCACATGGCATTCTTCCCTTTGTATGTGTGTCACTCTTTTTCTTATAAGGATACCAGTCATATTGGATTTAGGGCCAACCCTACTCCAATATGCCTGCATCTTAGCTAATTACATCTGTAAAGATGCTGTTTCTAAACAAGATTACATTCTGAGGTTCCTGGTGGACTTGTATTTTTGGGAGACACTATTTAACCCAGTACAATTTGACAGCTACCTTTCAGTTTTCTGACTCTGTGATCTAGTCTCCTATGATTCCATTCTCCCATAGTCACAGCTCTGTTTTCCTCATACTGGCCTTAGAAACACCGTAGGTTCGGTTGAAGCCAAATCTAGGTGTTCATTTTTGTTCCCAGCAGGGCATACTAGTACGATATATCAAAGTTCACTGGCTGGGAGAAATGTTCAGACTGAATAGAATTCTTGATTCCAGAGCCCATGTCAATTTGCTCCTCAAATTTTGCTTTCATTGCCCTTGGCACACTCTAAGTAAAAGGCACTCCATTTGGATTTTCAGCTCCCATCATTCCTTTAGTGGTCCTCCTGTGCTGAGTACAACCTGCCCAGCTATATGCTGAGGCCCTGGCCTCTCCGAATTCCTGACAGTGCCTGCCTGGACTTCTTGTTCATTTGCTTTTGCCTGTCCCTTTACACTTGAATCATCCAAGTTTGCATTACCTACCTGGCCTGCATATAACTATGCTAGTCTTTTAAGTACTTCTGATCCCAGAATCTTTTATTCTAATTCAAGACTTTCCATTTACCACCAAGAGATCAAGTACTGACTAGAGATACGAAGGAAAAGGTGGCCTTATACTTTATACCCATAAAAAACAAACTGTGACTAATAGCTCTTGAGCTTATGTGTGCACTACATTTGCTAGAGAAGCCAAATGAACAGTTATTGAGGACCTGCTATGTACCAGGCACTGTATACAGATTATAAATATGTATGTGGAGTATCTTACTCCTATTAATATATTTAAGTCCATTAGTCAGATCGAAAGAAACAATGAATCTCCAAGGATGGAAAATGGGTTACATAATGAGAAAGTGTACTTTGAATCATAACATAATTGTTATTGCTTCCTTGGATATTGAAAATAAAAGTCACAACAATCATTAAAAGGGAAAACTTACAAGGGGGAAATGAAATCGGCTATGGAAGTGGTGTTTAAAGCTGTAGGCTATCTTATTAAAGTCTGCCACTGAGAGTCTCTACTGGCTCATCCTGTAAGAAGTATGTTCGCCGGCATTCGGATAGTTGTGGATGTGGGACACCATGGGCCACCGAAGGACCCAAAATAGTTCATAGGCATCATCACTCTTGGTCTAAACTGTCACAGAGAACTGAAGATTCCCAAAAGGCAGCCACATTTTTGCTGTATTCCTATGCAAGAAATCAGAGAGAGGTAAAGTTCCAACATCTGAATAACTATTGGAAGAAGACAAACTCAAGAGCAATGGAGGCTGGGATCTACCAGGTCCCTGCATTTCCTGACAGCTCATAAATGAATGGGGATACAGTCTTGATGAAATCCCTAGGTGATTTTGTCACTGTGTGAACATCATAGAGTGTATTCACACAAACTTAGATGGTATAGCTTTTACACACCTAGGCTTTATGGTATACCACTATTGTATATGTGATCTGTCATTGACGAAACATGGTTAAGAGGTGCTTGATTGTAGTAGTTTAAAAAAAAAATGTAAAAAAAATCCCTAGTTTTACAAAATAGTTTTAAAAATATGAATCTCAGTACCCTCAGAAATTGTATATCTAACCAGAAGCATCAAGAAAGGTTTATATGCTCCATTTCTTTGGAGAATTATTGGAGAATAGTTATCAACCTTTTTTTTTTGACAATGATATGAGAAAGAATAAATACAAAAAGTAGTTTGCTTAAATTTCTAGCTCTTACATTGGTATCCATGATATGCTATTTTTATCTATACTCTCCTAATAATTATTAGTAATTCATTAATCTTTTATTCGTGAAGCAGTTATCAATACTCCTACGTGCCAGGTGTGGTGGTGACTGCTGCAGACAGATCAGAGATGTGGAAAACACTGTCCTATGCTTAAAGAATTTACAGTCTAATGAGTAGGTATGAACAGGTAATAGGGACAGTGGTTTAGCACCTATGCTTATGAAATTGCTTTGAATGACACACATATATAAAGGTTAGAAGGGGTTTTGTGGTACGTTTACATTTTTTTTCTTCATTTTCCGCATGATGTTTTTTTACAGACAGGCTTTCTACAAGTGGAGGGAAAAAAATCTCAGTGTCTCTAATACTTCCTTCTTCCTGTCAACCCTTCCGACTTCTGCTGCCAAAAGTAATCATTTTTAATGAGAATTCCCAACCATAAAAATTTGACTTTTGAAAGCACTTCTGGAAAGAGAGACCAATCTCTTGGCGGGTGTCAAAACAATAAAAAAAAAGCATCTTAAGAGCAGATATGCTCAGTTTCCTATGAATTCATAGAGTTTCATGAAAGTCATAGCAAACAAAAATAAGTATGGGAAGAAAGTACCTGGCCCATCCAAACCACACTCGCTAGATGAAAGCAATTTACCTAGAATTACTAGAAAATAATGATCACATGTCAGTGCCTCTTACCTGGTAAAGTTGGCTGGACCAGAGACAGCAGGCTGTGAGCAGTGCAGCAGGTTATTCACCAGGTAGATGGCATGCCCAGCCTTTGCTTCCTGTTCTGTTTGGGCAGCTTTATAATGGAGCCCCTCTGAGAGTGGGCTACTCCCACACCTGGGATTCAGGGAGAATTCTCTGTGCTACACAGCCCAGCATCTGCTCTCTGAGGCCTTGCTCTAGGATTGATACTCATAGGCGACTAAATGTCACGTGCCTCTCACCAAGACACGTTACCCTATTTTCCTTGTCTGTGGGCCTGGCTTCTATTTTCATCGGCTGTTTGACTCTGAGCTCCTTGATGACAGAGACCTACTCCTTAGGCAGGCCCTTCTCTCTGCAGGGCCAGTCACAGTGCATCTTAAAATCCATACCCTCTAGAGCAATCAGTCAGCAGCTGCTTTCTGTCTTTTCTGGCCCTAGGGACACTTTTCACAAACTTCTGCATCAGCACTTTGTACGCATGTATATATTTTAGGACTCTTCTCTTACTATAAGGATTTGAAAACATGGTTTGTCAGAGCCTTAAGATTCTACATGTGTGGGGAAGAAATATGAGCAAGTGGTAAACCATCTGGGCACCTCTCCTTCCACCAACAGTTACCCAGTTGACTAGCTCCACTTTTACCCATTTCATATTTGGGGATTTCCTTTGGAAGTGAAGGTTCTATTGTAAATACATACATACCAGTTCATCACTACTCCCAGGAACATTTTCCTGATAGTAAGATTTTGGTATTTGAGTCAAGTTAAAACAGAGTTTGGTCTGAAAAACAGGACCCACTGTAGACATTTTAAGCAGGAAAGAACTTCATACAGGAAATTATGTCCTATAGAACTTTTGGACAGGCTGGTGGAGGGAGGACAGGAGAGAACTGGTCTGGCTTTCCAAAGATTAGGAGGCTGCAGAAATTAAAAGAAACAGCCACATATGACCTCAAACGTTTATGTCACCAAGGCAGATGATTTGTAGGAGAAAGTCTAGAAGCTGAGGGAAATTTCCCATCTGTCTTTGCACATGGCTCTGTTTGCCACTGCTAGAGGAGAGTAGTGGCTTCTCCTCTTTGCTTTCGTGACTGCTTACCAATGCCCTCAGTGGTAGACTTTCAGCTGGAGCCCTGCAGATTGGGATCCTGGAGGAATGGACTATTTCCTGGGCTTTTTAGGAGAGAGAAATGCTCATTGGGGCCAGACTCCATTCTGAAGGTTAACCAGGTATTAAATAAATCTACATTTGGAACCACGTTACAAGGTGGATTGTTGTTATTCTCTTATTTTACAACTGAGAACATTGAGCACAAAGATTGGCCAAAATTACCTGTCTAGAGGGTGCAAAGTTAGAATCAAGAGCCCAGGTAGTTTAGGGCCTGAGTCTATGCTCTTGACCCCAACACAAGTGGTTCTCAATTGGGAGCTATGCTAATAAGGAACAAGGTTCATGTTTGGAGGTATTTTTGATTGCCATAATTCCAGGGTTGCTACTGATATCTAATGGAGAGACCAGGGATGCTGCCGAACATTCTATAACATATGGGACAGCCCTCTACAAAAAGAATTAATTATCCACCCCAAACATACTGAGGTCACAAGCCCCTGCTGAACACTCTGCTGAGCATGTTGGTGGAGAAAAAGTTGGGTGCAGAAGGGCCTGCTCGTATTCTTTGATGTATACCACTTGAGAGCCTCCTTTGTGTCCTACACCCTAGGCCAGGGTACTCAGACCCTTTCATTCACCACTACCCCAGCTCTGCCATGGACTGCCTATCCATTTGCAGTGAATTCAGGTGCATCTGGCCAAAGTCAGAGGACAGCAGGCCCCTCTTGAACCTGACACTGGCAGATCCCTTAGTATTATGCCAACACCTCTAGTGGTACCTGAAATGTTTTTCAGATGTAATACTTTGCCTCTTCCTTCACCTCTTTGCTCTGACCAGAAATGCCATTCCTCTGTCAAATATAACACAGCCCTTCAGGGAGCATTAGAACAAATTTTTGCTCCACCTGTAGCCCTAAGAACACAGCCTGCAGCCGTGTGCTGCCACCCCTCCCCACAAACGCCCACACAACTGCTCTGTGCTAGGAAGTTCCATGGAGGACTGTGGAAGCCAGGGCCTGGCCATGGGCCACACCACCCATCCTCTTGAGTGGCATCTGGCGCCTGTCACATGTGTCCTGGTAGTGTCTGTGTTGGAAGTGAGGAGTGATTTGTGCCAGCTGGCTTGTCAGCTGTCACAATAAACAATGAGCATGAGCCACCTTGTTTCTGTGGCACAGCTGAGGGGCTGTCTTTGCACACGGGCTGTGTGAGGGAGGTGGGCAGCCTCCTCGTCCTCCATATGAGCAGTTTCCATTCTGTTGTTTTCTCTCACACATGGCGTTCTGGAACAGCTCTGGAAGGAGAGAGAGAGAGAGAGAGAGAGAGAGAGAGAGAGAGAGAGAGAGAGAGAGACAGACTCAGTGTTTTAACTTAGATTCCATGAGATTCATCTATATACTCATCCTTTTGTGAGTGACTAAGACACTCCTTGTATATCATAGTATATTAACCTAACCCATCCAGAACTCTAGGCTGCGGTGGAAAGACCACTGTAATTTATGCCTGTGTTGGGTCAAGTGCATGACCATGATTGGGTTCTCTCACTAGTTCTCATCTCCATTTCCTCACCAGTAAATGCGGATGTTGGAACATTTATCCCCTGTAAAGTTTCTTCCAATCCTAAGTGTCAGTGTTAGAGTTCAGTCCATAGCATTTAGAGCAAGGTCAGAAGCTTCTGGCCAGTGCATGGCTCTTTTCACTGTCACGTAATTCACATAAATGAACATGTGGAGCACATACTCCATGAATTGCTCACAGTCTAGATGGAGAGATGGGCATGGTGTCCCCTGAGAGTCACTCCAGGCCACCTACATAAGTCCTTTACCCTGTGTAAAAAGATGTCACATTAAGGATGCCAGGTGGGGCCCTAGCTGGTTTGGCTCAGTGGATACAGCGTCAGCTTGCGAACTAGGACTGTAAGGTCCCAGGTTCGATTCAGGTCAAGGGCATGTACCTTGGTTGCAGGCACATCCCCAGTGGGAGATGTACAGGAGGCAGCTGATGTTTCTCTTCCATCAATGTTTCTAACTCTCTCTCTCTCTTCCTCTCTGTAAAAAAGTCAATGAAATATATTTTTTAAAGAAATGATGCCAGGTGGGTACTTGAAATATTTGTAGATAATATGATTATCTAATCACTACACTGTATACCTGAAAGTAATACAAAGTAATATTGAATGAAACCTGTAATGGAAAAAAAAAGAATGTCTGTGATTTCTTACCCAAGTCCTGATCCCACAAATCATGAGTGCATGCATATTTTTCGAATTATATATTTGGATATACTTTTTAAAAACTTAATGTGTCTGTTATCTTTCTTTTATGTCATATGTGTGCCCATGTTATACATGTAAGGATTTGTATATATCATCATTTTTTATAGTACCATAAAGTCTATCACTTGATATTAACTTCATTAATTTCTTTAGGCTTTTTTCTTAAGTTGTTGATGGATCTCCATTGAAATTTCAACTGTTCCTGGGATTATTACCACCATGTTTCTCTTTTAACTGACATCTCAGCCTGGATGGATGTATCCCTTGGCTGTGGCAGGGGATGACATCCAGGGAATGGCATGCAGCTGGTGCTGGGTGAGGGAGGAGTTCTTGAACCAGGAAGGAAGAGAGGGGCATAGAGAGCTTTGGTCTTTACTTCTCCCATTAGCCTGGGGATTGGGTGAAACACCATCTAAAGCTCATATCTTGGCTGTTTTTCTGTCCAGTAAAAAGGAATACAACTAGGGCTTTTGCTACTATTCACCTTGATCCTGGAAGCTCCCTCTTTTATGTGCCCACCAGGCTCAAGCAGAGCTGACCCAAGTATGGCTAGACCTGTTGGGTGTCAGGATGTGCACCTGGTTTCCTGAGCTTTTGTCCCAGTGGTTTTTCCCCTAGGAAGATGAGTCGGATTCATGGTCTCAAGGCTTCTTCACCATCAACAAGAATCTCCAAGTGAGTCCCAGGAATGCTTTGGGTTGCCAATGTATCATTGTTTCATCTTGGTCAACAAAAAGGACCTTAATTACATTAAGACTTGGCTCTGACTTTTGCCTTTTCTCCAGGCAGCTTTGGTCCACAGAGACTTTATAAAACATCTCTCACCTCTGCTGGAGACTGGTCATTGTCACCAATAGAGAAATGTGCCTGAAGGCTAGTCAACCTTAATTGTTCTGAATGGTCAGAGCTATTCACTCATGTTTAGATGGAGACATTGATAGTTGAAGCAACACTCCACCTATTACTGATATGTAAATTCTTGTTGCCTGTTTGTTGTTGGAATTTCCTGCCCTAAGAATATGGTTGTTTTCCCATCTTAACTAATAAAAACGTAATATTGAAATTAACTATTTCTCCAAGACGGGTAAGCCAAGCCCACCAGCCAATCAGAGCGGCTGTATGCAAATTAGCCCAGCCAACATGGCGGCCACCACTCACAGACCTGAGTAAACGGCAGCTTTCATTGCAGCAGGAGCGAAAGTGAAACTGCGGGCCCGCTAGCTTAAACTGGCTCTAGCGAAACACACATTTGCAACATAATAACAATCATAGAATCCTCAGGAGCTGAAGGAGACAGCAGGCCTAAGAGTAACATTGTCTCATTATAGAAACCTCCAGGTGAAGCAGAGAGGAGGCTTCCTTAGTACAAGTACTAGGAGGCCTCGCCTTAAAGGAACAGTGTATCAATTATAGAAGATAAACAAACTCCAGAAACCTGCGTCCAGCCAGCCTTGCTGGGACATTGGGTCAATGGGAGCTGTGGGCAGCCTTAAAGCCTGAAAGCGCCCCTCAGCCCATCACCCATGCTGGCCACAACCCATGGGGTGAGGGACGTTCCTGGGGGGCTTGGCCAGCCTGGAGACAGCCATCAGCCCCTCACCCAGGCTGGTCAGGCACGCAAGCAGGTGGACATCCCCAGAGGGGTCCCAGACTGTGTGATGGCACAGGCCGGGCTGGGGGACCTCCCGAGTACACAGAGCGGCTGCAGGGCGGAACAGCGCAGGACCCAGGACCAGTGAGTGGGAAAGAGGCGGCAGGGTTGGCGGCCTGCTTGGCGGCTGCCCAGGCCCTTTGGGGGGCACTGGGGAGCGGGAAAGCCAGCTCTTGGGAGCTGGGGGCCTGCTTGGCGGCTCCCCAGGTCCCTTCCAGGGATCAGGGAGCAGGAAAAGGCTGGCCTGACCACGAGGCGGGGTTTTCCCTGCTTCCTGGTGGCTGGAGGAAGATGGGCAGTAGGCAAGCTTGGCAGGCAGGCAGCACCCAGCCCTGGCCATAGCTCAAAAAAGAGAACAACATGCAGGGGACGGCAAGAGTCTGAGAGATCAACATAGAGGGGGTGCCTGCTACAAGCCTGGGGGCAGGCCCCCAGCAGGT